>JAPKLW010004626.1:0-25762 GCA_026898455.1 Plectranthus barbatus
TATATAGAGAGAGAGAGAGAGTAGTGATCATATAATAATAGTTTTTCTCATGCTAAATGAGAAAGAATCTGGATCCATTATTTTGTTGATCCAATGGTTGTGATAATTCATGAGTTATTGAATAAATAAGGTAATTAGGGTATCTTAGTAATTTAGCCTTTAAGTTTGAATAACCGTCTTCTTTAGCTTTAGATCTAAACATTCTCTCTCCTTCCTCCCATTATAATCAAACGAGTATATCTTTCTCGATTCAAATCTATTTTTTACGAATCATATATCAAATTAAATGTATTTTTACGACGATTCATATGATATCCATATTGAATATGTTAAATTTAGAAGATTCGCACGAAAATCATGATTTTATATTTAGCTGGTATATGTTCTTCATTATATTTACGTTCATGATAAAAAATGCATCAATTACGCATAAAAAATGTGCTCAAATATTTGCATTTTTTGTATCAAATGATGCATTCTTAACTTGAATAGGATGAATTTTGTTTCTAAAGCATATGCATTTTGTATTCATATAGAGTGCATTTTTTGCATTGATTATATGCCGCAGTTTTATGCCCAAAATATTTCATTTTTTACATCGAATGTATGCATATTATGTTTTATGAACTGCATGAAATGAAATTTTTGAATATATATTTTTTACATTTTTACCCTTTTATGCATTGAGTATGTGCAAAAAATGCTCCGAAAATTGGATGGGATTTGTTTAATCTGAGCCGTCGATTGCAATATTTAATGGCTTAGATTTTTTCTCATTTAGCACGGGAAATCCTATTATCACCTAATCACTACCCTAAATTATCTCATACGATTGACAATCAAAATCATCCATCAAATTTTTTGCAATTTTTTAGAGAATGGCACTGGAGAGTGTATCTGACTACAGCGCTGGGTAAAGTTTCCTCCCTCTTCGTTTTTTCTCATATCCTGGTGGCCGCAATACATTTTCTTGTTCAATATGCGAGGATCGTTGACAAATTTGATGGTGTAGGGTGCAATGTCGTTCTCATTCATTAAGGCCAAGATGTAATTATTTTTTTAGCAATAAGATGTAAGCATTAGCTTAACTGAATTGGCTTCTTCAATGGTCTTCCTCACTACCATCTTCTCGTCCTGGGCGCCATTATGTGCTCCATTTTATGGCGTTGATGTGGGATCCGAAGGGCTTATCTATGGGCAAACGGGGCGGGTCGGGTGTGCGGTTGGTTAGGATCTTCTTCAACACTGCTTCTGCTCCGTTTTCTTAAATTTTTGATTTTATTTTTCCAGCTTCCTGTTGCGTTTATGTAAGTTACATTATTTAAGCCTGTAAATATGCATTATATATACCCGTACAATTGCAGTATTTCATGGTTTTATTGAGGTTTTTAGAATATAGTTATTTATTTTTCTGATGTAAATTGCATTATTTAAGCCTGAAAACTTGCATCAAATAATACGCCAGTAAACTTGCATCAAATATGCCTGCAAATTTGCAGTATTTCATGTATTGATTGAGGTTTTAGAATATAGTTGTCTAGCTTTCAGATGTAAGTTACATTATTTAAGCATGTAAATATGCATTATATATGTCTGCACAGTTGTAGTATTTTCATGGATTCATTAACATTTTTAAAGCAAAGTTCTTTATTTTTCTAATGTAAGTTGCATAATATAAGTATGTAAATATGCATTATCTAAGTGTATAAAATTACAGTATCTTAAATGGAATGATTATTTTTAAATATTATCGACAATGCAATATTTATATTCTAGATAATGCAATCCGATATAAAATAGAATGCAATTGCATCTTGTTAAGTTGATTTTTACGAGACTAGAGGAAAAAAATTAATTTTTATAATTGGTGGACTAAGATTTATTTTAAAATTCGAATTCCCTAAAAATTTAGGATTATGGTGCGTGAATCTTGGGATTTTCCTATTTTTCTAAATATAAATTGGTGTAAAAAAATAATTTTGGTAGATTTATGCTGTAAAATTTAAACTTCCTAAAAGGTAATACAATTGTACTTTGCTAACTTGATTTCTAAAAAATTAAAAATTCCTAAAAATTGGGGATGGTGGTACATAAAATTGATAATTTCCTATTTTTTTAGATATAATGGGTGTGGAAAAAGGATAAAAAAAATTACTATAGGAAAATTTTTATTCAAATTCGAAATCCCTAAAAAGTAGGGATAATGGAGCATAAAATTACGAATTTTTTTATTTTGTAGATTTAATGGCTATGAAAAATGGCAAATTTACCCCGTTAATGCAACTTTTTTGCAAATTTTTTGAGGATTAAAAACATCATATCCATTAATTTCATAATTTGATGGTCCAAATTCATTCCCATCTCATATCTAAGGAGTCACTTGTAACTTTAATGTACCCACACACACACACACACACACACACACACACACATATATATATATATATATATATATATATATATATATATATATATATGGAGCGGATCCAGTGAGAAAAACCTTAACGTGAGAAAATGAGAAAGATACTTGATTGCATTCACGACGTTGCTTGATTACAATGTTGCTTGATTGTGCTTTAGTTGTTGCTTAATTATTTTGTTGCTTGATTGCGTTTTAGTTGTTGCTTGATTAAATATCAACCATTGATTTTTTTAGATCTGATGGATATGATTATTCTTTTATCTTACAGGGGGATTTTTTTTACATGATCCCTCCTCTATATATATATATTTTAATTCCTTGAATCACTATTTAACGAAATAAAACTATTTATTATCTAGATTTTGAGTTCGTGTGTGAAACACACTAGTGCAAGTGCACACTGTCACAAGTAATAATATAAAACGGAGTACCCTCCGAGTATCGATCCACAGGAAAGGAGTAAGGTGCACAAACACTCAACTTGATTTAATTGATGAAAAGACATAAGTTTTGGTTGGTTTGCTTAATCTAGGCATGAATTAACAAATAGACAAAACAAATAAATATGGGATGCAGCAGAAAACAGGGGAATGGCAAAACAAGGGGTGATTGATACGAGCAAACTTAACAAATTCTTTAATCAATGAGAGAAACGACTTAGGCTATGGATTCACTTGCTGCAAATGGTCATGCTACAACACAGAGTAAGTTGATGCCAAATTGCTATTCCCAGCTAGATTTTTCAAAATAGATGAGATTGCCTTTTTTAATTTAATTTAAAATATTCATATGCCCAAATTCAAATTAAGTTCAGCACTACTCACAGCTCTCTTAGGCATTTAAACAAACACAACACCTACATATTCTTATGCAACATATTGTGTTGCAATTGAGGCTTCTACTCATAATCCTAGCTTTCCCAAACCAAGATTAAGCATAAATCACAAACACAAGCTCCCACAAAGATTGTAATTAAAAGAATTAAACCTTCAAAAGCTCAAACTCCATGCCTTTAACAACAATGTTGCACAAGAAAATCAAAGCATGCAAGTTTCATCCATAGCCCAAGCCATACGTGTTTAGCTCATATTTACAAAGGTAAGAGCTGAAATCATTTCTTGGAGTTCAAAATTCATAATTAAAAATAGGAATTAAGGCAAGGAAAGCTGGAGATAAGAATTCCCCCTTCGATCGGCTCTAAAAAGGAACGATTCCTCGGTTACAAGCTAGCCTCACGTCGGTTGAGCTAAGATAGATTGCTGCTCTTCCCTTCCAGACCTTCCTTCCAGCTGAAATCTTCCTTCTACCTTCGATTCTCTCTCGTCTCCCCAGCTGTTCTTCTTCTCCCCCCAGCTGATTTCTCCCCTTCTTGCTGGGTGTGTTGTAAAAGAAAATGGGGGGCTTCTCTTCTCTCATCAAAAAGTAGTATTTATACCTCCCCCAATTTTAGGTTTCATCTTTTGGCAATATTCCCAAATTGTCCTTGGAGAAAATGGGTGAAAATCAACTCTTTTTCGCATTTCCAGGTCAGCAAATTAAGTTTTTCCACGTCATCCCGCAGCTTTGAATTAAGTTGACTGAGGTTTAACCCAGCTCGGAATGCTACATCATCGGCTTCCTTTTGCCAGCACACGCTTCAAAAATATGGTAAATTCCTGCACGGCATTTTCACTCCAAATCCTCCAAAAACATCGTTATTTACTCTAAAACACGAAATAAACATAAAATGACTCGAACAACTAAATACAAGACTAAAACAACATTAATTTGGTTAAACCTAGACAAAAAGCTCTCTAAAACGAACTAAAATCAAGAGAATATAACTCTTTTACAAGAGTTATCACCCCCCAAACTTAGCTCGTTGATCGTCCTCGATCAACAAAAAGAGACAAAATGACTCAAGGGACAAACAAGTTGGAATTTCAGTCATGCTAGCTCATGCTCTTGCACTTCCAGCATAGTTGAAAAGATTTAGGATTCAATCATCAAAATAGTATCGACTCATCTCAAGACTCTTCCTACTAGTTTAACATCTCATTTCTATCATGCTTTAGCATCTAAATCTCAAAACAACACATCACATCATTACAATGCCAAGTCAAAATGATCAAAATTAACTCCATGAGTCAAGTAATGCTTATGATCATCATGCTTACTTATTTTAACTCCAAACTACTCATAGCAACCTCTCCACTAATGGAGTTCATACCACAAGGATCAATAGGACTTTATTGGCTTGTAATGTGGGCTAAGGTTAAGGTAGGGAAATTTTTGGATATAGTGACTAAATCGAGAGCACTAGTAAGTTTTACCACTTATTTAGAGGACTCAAACAATTAGAACCACAATCCCAAGTGAGAAGAAAAGTGTCCCTATTATTACACAAAATGAAATAGCAAAACCAAAAAGAAAAACAACAAAAATTACACCCTTATTTCACTCTCCTCTTTATTTTTTTTTCGATTTTCTCTCGAATTTTTTTTCACTTTTTTTCGACACATTTTTCTCTCTTTTTTTCTTTTTTTTTGTTTTTTGTTTTTTGTTTTTCTTTTGATTTGTTTCGATTTTTTTTATTCTTTTCTTTTTTTTTTCGATTTTTCTCTCATTTTTGTACGCACACTAAAATAAAAGAAATGAGATACAAGACTCGAAAATAAAACAAACCCGAAACGGGAGCACACACCCCCAAACTTAAGGACGGATTGTCCTCAATGTTGAAAGGTTGAACTCACTAAGGTGCTCACGATGAGGGTCAACAACTAATAAAATAAGGGATAAGAGGGCTTAAATAGATAGGGAAACGAAAGAGAAAAAGCTAAGGCTCAAAATAGGGTGCAAAGGTGAATTAAAAATGAAAGAACAATAAAGGCTCAAAATAAACAACAATGGCCTAAATCATATCCCAAGTGGTATAAAAATACATTTCGCCTCAAGGCAACCACAAGCAGTCGAAGGTAAACATTCACACTTGCAAAACCGAGACATGAAACCAATAAAGAACAATCAACAAAACAAGGTAATGAAGTTTTCAAAACAAGGATTTTCAGTCCACGAGATCAGATGGAAAGCACGTTAAGAATTAAAATTTTAAACCTAAGGAACAATCGAGAGATGAGAATCAACTAAATCAACTATCAAATCCACAAGCAGCAGGAAATAAAAGAAATCATCATCGAAGAAGAGCAGAGTAACAAGATCGAAAAACCAACACAAAAGACATAAGTAGACTAGGTAATTAAAGCTAACACGGGTTGACCATAATAACCGAAACAAAATACTACCACACCACATCAACACCACCAAAGTATCAAAGTATTAGGTACAGACCCGATAAAAGCAAAATAAAAATAAAGTGCAGCAAAATAAACTAAGTTTTAAGAGGATCACGGTGGAAGGATAAACCACAAGCAGCTATTTTTTGGTTGGAGGGATTCCCACTATTCGTACTCTTCGTGGTGGTGGAGGTAGGTGCTGTAGCCGGCTCAAAAGTTGTTGCAGCATCAGTGTCAGCAGCAGGGGTCACTGAAGGTGGATCCTGAGCAGGGCAGGTAACCTTTTTCTTCCCTTTCTTTAGAACGGTAGCAGCAGTTGCTGCAACATCCTTTGCAGCAGCAGGGGTAGCAGTGGGTGGGTCCTGGCACACAACTCTCCAAAATACCCTCTTGGTCCAAGTGATTTTGCACGTCTTCAATCGTCCCGTTGACTTGCTACCCCCCCAAACTTGATTGTACAAGAGTCCTGAAACTCACAGTACTATTGCAAAAAGATTCATCAATTTAGCTTCATTTTTTTTTCTTTTTCTTTTTTTTTTATAATTTGTTTTCATTAAATTCACGACTTAAGCAAGAACAAATGAAGTTAAACTAGGCATAAATTTAAAAGGCAATAAAGGAAACTAAGATATGTACAATCAAACAATCATGAACCATCCAACAGAGTGGATAATCCATGAGTACCTCATGAGCAAGCATCAACTAGGGTAGTGCTGGCCTTCTCCATGCTGAAGGCTCCACGAAGGTCTTGCTAGCTTCACCATATAACAACAACCTCAGCTCATCAATGTCATTCAGCTGCAGCATCCTATCCGTCAAAGCTTCCTTCAAGTTCAGATTCAGTTGCTGCAGCACAGAGATCAGCACTGCTTCATGTTCAGCTCCCACATTAGAAGAAAAGATAACCAGAAGAGTGTCCAGCTCCCCAAGGTAGACAAATTGAGATGGGAAGGTAACTGCTTCAGCTCTAATTTTGGTGGATACATAGCAGATGGCTCGAGGACCTTGAACTCCCTTTCATTGAGCTGTAATGGCTCAAAAACAATTATGCTGCAGTTTTCAATCTGCTCCAGTTCTGATGCTTCAGCATCCTCAATCTGCTCACAATCTTCCTGCTTTGTCTCTTCCACAAGTGCATCAGGCACATCAATCTTCGAACACCCTTCCTCACCATCAGAGAACTTCTTGCATTGATCCTCTTCTTTATGCTTTTTCAGCCTTTGAGGGAAAGGTGGTTGAGGTATGTATTTCTGAGCAACAGTTTGCTGCTTCGGCGCTGCAGCATCAACAACAACTTCCTTCTTTTCTTCCTCTTTCTCAACTTCACATTCAGCATATTTTTCCTCCATTTGGATTGAAGAGGGCTCAGTTTCATCCATTTTTGCAGGGGTTACCGCTTCAAGCACCTTTCCACTCTTCAATGTTATGGCCTTGCAATGTACTTTATCTTCTCTTGGGTTCACCGTGTCACTTGGCCAAGCTCCTTGGAACTTATTTTTCATTTTTGCAGCTAACTGCCCAATTTGGACCTCCAAATTCCTTAAGGTATCAGTTTGACTCTGTATGAGAGCATCTTGATTCTGCACCTTCCCATCTATTCGTGCCATAAATTCATTCAACAAAGCTTCAAGTGAACTGTCTTGCTGCAGCTGCAGTTGTTGTTGCTGTGGTAACTACTGCAGTTGCTGTTACATCGGCTGCTGGAAAAGCTTTTGCTCCAACTGGAGCCTCTGATAATCCGGTAGGGTAATATGTCTTTGCTGTTGTTGACTGAACCCTGCTGTAGCATGTGGCGCAACCCAAGAGAAATTTGGGTGTTGCTGCCATCCCGGGTTGTACGTGGTTGAATATGGGTTATGTATGCTGCCCCATTCATGTCCCGCATAGTTCATCGAATTAGGATTGAATTGGCAATCGGAATATAGATGTTCTCCCTCGCAATAAACACAAGACACCTCAGCTGGAAACAAGTTCACAGCCTGAGGTTGCTGCAGCATAGCACCAGGATACATATTTTTCTCTTGATGGCCTTGATTGATGTTCAAACAGCAGCACTAGGAGCAGCAACCATTACTCTTCTTCTTCGTGCTCTTTGCCTTCACCGGTTCCTCCAAAAGGTCCTTTTAATTTCAGAATCAAATGGATATAATTCTGGAGCAGAATTGTGATTCATACACCAGCAACACCTATGCCAAAATTACTTTTTCTTTTTTTTAAAAAAAAAATAAAATGCAATGAAATAAAATCAACAAATCAAGTGAATTGAATAAAAACAACTTAATCGCCTTCCCCGGCAATGGCGCCAAAAACTTGTTCGTGTGTGAAACACACTAGTGCAAGTGCACACTGTCACAAGTAATAATAAAATGTAGTATTCTCCGAGTATCGATCCACAGGGAAGGGGTAAGGTGCACACACACTCAACTTGATTGAATTGATGAGGAAAAATGAGTTGGTTTGTTTAATTAATCTAGGCATGATTTAATTGGAAAAATAACATCAAACATATAAACAGGGGGTGTAGAAAAACAAGGGAGATATGATACGATTGAACTTAGTAAATTCTTTAATCAATGAGAGAAACGACCTAGGCTATGGATTCACTTGCTGCAAAAGGTCGTGCTACAGCATTGCAACAACACAGAGTAAGTTGATGCCAAATTGTTATTCCCAGCTAGATTTTCCAAAATAGATGAGATTGCCTTTCTTAATTTAATTTAACATATTCCTATGCCCAAATTCAAATTAAGTTCAGCACTATTCACAGCTCTCTTAGGCATTTAAACAAACACAACATCTACATATTCCTATGCATACATATTGTGTAGCAATTGAGGCTTCTACTCATAATCCTAGCTTTCCCAAACCAAGATTAAGCATAAATCACAAACACAAGCTCCCACAAGGATTGCAATTAAGAGAATTAAACCTTCAAAAGCTCAAACTCCATGCCATTAACAACAAAGTTGCACAAGAAAATCAAAACATGCAAGTTTTATCCATAGCCCAAGCCATGTGTTTAGCTCAAATT
Source organism: Plectranthus barbatus (assembly GCA_026898455.1). Classification (NCBI taxonomy): domain Eukaryota; kingdom Viridiplantae; phylum Streptophyta; class Magnoliopsida; order Lamiales; family Lamiaceae; genus Plectranthus; species Plectranthus barbatus. The sequence continues at coordinate 8,726 of JAPKLW010004626.1, forward strand.
TACAAAGGTAAGAGCTGAAATTAATCCTTCAAATGTAACATTCATGATAAGAAAACTGAATTAAGGACACGAAGATGGTGAGAGAACCCCCCTCCGATCGGCCACGAGAAGGAACGATTCCTCGGTTCCACGAACTTTTCGTCGGTTGAGCTAAGACAAGCAGCTCCTCGCCTTTTCTAAGCCCTGTTCCAGCTGAAATGTTTCTTCCTTCCTCGATCTTTCTCTCTTCGCATCTGAAATTGGAGCTCTCTTGAGTGAGTGACGAAATTTCCAAAGTGAGGCTCTCTTTCTCTCTCTCCAATTTGGCTTTTATATCTCCCCCCATCTCTAGGTTTCCCCTTTTGGCAACATTCCCAATTTGTCCTTGGAGAAAATGGGTGAAAATCAGCTCTTTTTCGCATTTCCAGCTCAGCAAAATAAGTCTTTCCACGTCATCCCGCAACTTTGAATTAAATTGACTGGGAGTTAACCCAGCTCGGAATGTTACAACATCTGCTTCCTTTTGCTCCACCACAGGCTTCAAAACATGGTGAATTCCTGCACGACATTTTCTCTCCAAATCCTCCAAAAACATCGTTATTTACTCTAAAACACGAAATAAACATAAAAGGACTCGAACAACTAAATACAAGACTAAAACAACATTAATTTGGTTAAACCTAGACGAAAAGTGTTGGTCCTCAAATATCAGAGTCGTCGTGAATACAACTTAACTCGAGATGCAGCGAAATAAATGTTCGTCAATTACACTTATCGTTGTTTACAAAATGTTTCTTAGCTCAAGTTATGTTTTAAGTTAGTTTTCAGATATACACTAGCAACTCTGTTGCTAGGTTTCAAATCAGCTTTAAACAGTAAGTAATAAAACAGTAAATGAACACAAGACTTTATAGTGGTTCAATCCAAATAGATCTACGTCCACTCCTTAGCCAGTATGCTAAGTATTTCACTAGAAAAGTATACAATCAGTACAAGGATTCGCCAACACTTGCAGTAGGCGGCGAACTTTCGAACCGGCCACAGCACAGCTATCCTCCGATACTTTGCACTTTTCGATCACAGCTCCGGCCAAGTCAAGGGCACACCTTCGTAAAACTTGTCCTTCGCTAATGAGGCTTTTATAGTTTGCCCCTGAACTCAATAAATATGCGGCTAACGCCCGTCAGAGTCAATCTTTTTCAAGAATGACTGTTGGATACTCCTAGTAAGGAAGTTATCCCAATGATTGAAGATTCTTAACGGAAGTTCAATGATCTTCAAGGATGAGTGTCAGATATTCAATGAGAAGACACTCTAGGTTGTTGAAAGCTTTGAATGGGCTTTTTATCACGAGCTCTCAACTGACTACTTTTCACTTGTTCGCTTTGTCAAAGGAATCTCACATTTGTGTAGTTTGCGAATGTCGGTAGTGATAGATGCAGCTCTTTTCTCCACTTTCGGACCTGTCTTTTATAGATGGAGATTCAAACTTTGAATCTCCATATCCGTTAGACTCAACGGCTCCTTGATCCGAGAGTGTTTGGTTTGTGACAGTCGCTTTTGTCTTTGACTTGTACTTTCCTAACTACTTCGGGAATGTCTCGTCCTTTGTGTGAGCTTTTTGTCAGAACGGCAGTGAGACTTCAGCATCCTGTGTATTGCTCTGCTAGGATCCTTTGTTTAGTAGCTGAAGACTCTCGTTGATGCATGACTCTTTTATCCTTTGTTTGCTCATTTCTCTAGCAGTTTGTTGGTTATTGATGGATGCTAATATCTTAGCATTCTGTTTTTCGATGTCTTTTAGCAAACATCATCTTCGTGACTACTAGGACTTCTTCTAGCATACTAGTCTATTACAACTCAATATAGAACCTATACAGGACTTTACAGAGTATGCTAGACTATTTAGAGTTCAGCAAATGATCGACCAACTACTAAGGTTTGATTCACCAAAACCTTTTACAAATACATCCTAAGGGAGATTTTAGGAATAATTTCCCAACAATTTCCCCCTTTTTGGTGCGATCAAAGCCTACTATCATTTGCTGACCATAAGTGGAAGAATGTCTGTGTTTTACAAAGTTATGATATTCTATCAATCTAACACAGAGTTTTTCCATCTAGGTTCTAGCAAAAAAAAATAATTGAAAACAAATTCCCCCTCAACAGGTGCTGGGGAATATTTCTCGATTAAATATTAGTGAATGTTGCACAAAGGTAATATGCTAGGAATTCTAGCACCCATAAAAACAGCAAGCATTCATCAATCAAAATATAATCTCCATATCCACATGCAAATTTGTTGAATACACCAGGAGTGTAAATCAACTAGGGCACACCAATAAAAATCAGAGGTGGACAAAGAGAATTTGTCTAAGTCTGATCCAATTTTATAAATGATATAGCAGTTTCAAGTACAAATTGGATTCAGAAAGTAAAAGAAATTTGACCTTATCGTCTATGAGTCAGGTGCTGGCTTGTCTGCTTGCTTGTCCGCTGGAATGGATGAGTTGCCCTTCTGGATATCAGCAAGTCTCTCCATGGTGAACTTCATGAAATTCTCAAGAAGATTGGCTCTTGTTTCTCTTTCAGCAGCCTCACGCTCCAGTTGTTTAGCCAGCTTCTCCTGCTCCATTGCAATCTTCTGCATTTGAAGTTCATGCTCCTTTCTTTGAAGTTCTAATTTTGCTTCTTGCTCTTTCCTTCTTGACTCCTCCTTCGCTTCTTCTTCTTTCCTCCTTAACTCCTCTTTTCTTGCGGCTAACTCCTCATCATCTTTTCTTCTTCTCTCCTGGTCAGCCTTTCTTCTTTCTTTCCCCTCTTTGATTGCAGCCAAAAAGTTGGTACCATAAGCCACCACAGTTTCGGTTAGGGTCGTCTTAGTTTCGGCTAAATCCTTTTGAACAACCTCCAGGCTTATCTTATTCTCGGAGATGGCCAACTTGGTTTCAGCGACCTCTGATCGTACATGAGATACATCTCCCCGTACTTCATCAATTTCCCATCTCAAGTGAGTGGTTGCTTCTGCTACTCTTCCATCAATGGCTACTTGCAAATAAGAGTTAAAGGCGACAGCCATATCGGCATTCATTGGAAAAGGTATCTGCAGAGAGGTTATTGGAGTGGCATTGAAGGAAGTAGTCGTGATGAGTTCTTGACTTGTTGGAATATTTGATTGCTGTACTTGAATAGCAATCGTATCAACATGTGCTTGATAACAGGCTTCCTCATGTACTATTCGACGAGCGGCCTCCAGAATTTGTGCGGTCTCTTGGGCAATTCGGGCCTCGGCGTCCTGAGCTTCCTGAATTATTTCCTGAATATCAATGTTCAGGAATTTGGCCAACTGCATATCTTTGTAATCAAATTCCAGAGCAGCACGCTCAGTGACCTGTGCCGCTATTCGAGCCTTGAGTATCTCTGCTTGTTGAATTTCATATTCCATCTGACATTTCCTATAAGCAACATCAGCTTTTGCCTGACCATTGGACAATTCAACTCTGGCATCAGAGTAACCATCGGGTACGAAGGTGGATTTGGGTAGACCAGCAGTCTTTGTGAGAGAACGGTGTTCTCTGATTGCTTGAAGTCTGCACATCACTTGCTTTTCTGAGAACTGTTTCATCCCCGGAACTTGATCAATCCAATCGAAGCACCAACGTTCCTCACGCCTCCAGAAGTTTAATCCCTTGGCTGCAAAAACCAATGCTTTTTCTTCAAAACAAAGTTGATGCATAATGTAATCACACTTTTTCCATCGGCGAAACTCTTCTGCTAACAAGCGTCCTTCTGTAGTTGATTCGTCCAACTCACTGTGGATTAAGTCTGCAATGGCTCTTTCTGTTTCGGATTGTACAAACAACTCTATTTCCTCAGCCATAGGTATTAGGTCAAAATTGGGCAATTCTTCAGGATAGACCTTTGCACACCATTGGCCAACTCTTCTAAGTCGATAGCGAAGGCCTGGTAATCCATTGAGGGGTACTCGAAGAAGAGCATCTGATCCAGAAGATTCTTTCCTCAGGAATTTTGCATTGTATATTTTCGCAGATTCTCCATCAGAATCAGATTCAGAGATGCAGGATGATTCAGGTTCAGTGAGGAGAGCATAATTCTCTTCGACGAGCGATGACTGTTGGAGTGTCTCAGCACCTGGTTGCTCCTCAAACGGATTATCACTTGAGAGGGCTGTAGCAAATGGATCATCCAAATGTGTTTCCCCCAGATGATCTGCTGGAGCGCCCTGCACTTGTTCGTCAGCACTTCGAGCTCCACTAGATCCTGCTTCGTCTGTTTTGCTATATGATGGAATGAAACTTTCAGGATCTCCTCCAACTCTTATCTTATCGGATGAAGGATTGGGAGTGGGTTCCTCGTCTGATTGAGCTGTCATCTTTCCTTTCTTCGCAGCCTCCGCTGCTAATCGATGAAGATCATCAGCAGGATCTTCATTTGCATCTTTCAATGTTAAATCTGCTGATGGTTCTGTAGTTTCCTTATCTTCTGCTGTGATGATATCTCCATCTGCAGAATCCTCTGCGGCCTTTGATTGTTCCACTTGTTCTGCTAACATTTCATCCACTCGACTAGCCTTTTCGGATCTGCTAGTCTCTACCGCTCTGCTAGCCTCATCTGCTCTGCTAGCCACATCTGTTCTGCTAGCCGCTTCTGCTCTGCTAGCCGCATCTGCTCTGCTAGCCGCTTCTGCTCTGCTAGCCGCATCTGCTGGCTTTTCAGCAGTGTTCACTTCTTCAGCAGAATCTTCTGACAATTTTCTAGATTTCTTTCTACTCACATGTTCTTCATGTGCTCGTTTCACTTTCTCAAATTCCTGATCACGAGCATCAAATATCATTTGTTGTCTCAACTTCTTGAACTGTTTCTTCTCAAGCTCCTTTCGCTGAGCTTTTCTCTTTTTCTTAGTAGCTTTGATTTCTTTCAAACGCTCCTTTTCTGCTCTATCTTCAGCAGACTTCTTTTCCTTCTCAGGAACCTCAGATTCCTCCTTATCCGATGCTAGGACCAATTTCCTCCTTGTCTTCTTCCTTGCTTGCTTCTCAGGGGAAGTGATATTTGACCTCTTCTTTGACGGAATGGGTAAGGCTATTGCCCCAAGAACTAAAGGAAGTTGTTCAGCCTCTTTTTCAGTCATGATTTCATTAATCTGCTCCACAGGTAGACTTCCTAACTTCTCGATATCTTCAAGATTTTTAAAACAATGTTCTGTTTCAACATTTGTTCTCAACAATGCTATTTCGTCTTCTGTCATTGGAATGGAGGGTTGGAGGATCTGAACTGCTAGACTCGCTTCATCAGGTTCCTTAGGAGAGGTTGGTTTATCCGTGTCCACATTGGATTTCCCTTTCAGCTTTCGAGGATTTGTAGCATTGATCGGCTTAGGCTCTTTTCTGGTTACTGGAATGTAGTCCGTGGAAAGAGGTGCTACACCACGATCTACTCCTGTGTTAGTGAACAACATCTCCAAGAATTTACTAATCTTTAACCCAAAGTTCACATTCGAAGAGAATGTTCCATCTATCTCCATTGTACATTCTTCTTGGCATGCTCTGCCCACCGCTCGAATATGAATTCAGCCCAATTTCCCTTGATGTTGTCTATCAATGCCATCATCACGGCATATTTCTTAACTGATAGCTCCGAGTAAGAACCAGCATCGCACTGGAGCATCTTTATCACTATCTCTGCAAGAAGTTTGTACTCCTCTGACAGAGTGTTGATTGGAGTGGCAACCTTAAACGTACTTGCTTGCCCTTTCTCTCCTGACTTTTTCCAAAAGATTCCAACACCTTTCCATTTTAGCAACATCATTCACCTTATATTGAGAAATCTTGGCTCCATAATTTCTAAGTCCAAAAGTTCTAGCCAACAATTCAGCATTGACTTCTACAATGTTCCCATACACACAGGTTTTAAATGACTTCTGATCATCACTCATGACAGCCCTAGCATAGAATTCAAAAACCATATGCGGATGAAATTGATCAGGTTCAGCAGAGAGGTACTTTACCAGTGACTCGGAATCAAGAATATCCAGGATCCATTTGGGAAAGTGCTTGATGGCGAGGGGCATGTACAGGATTCTGTCTTTCATGATCTGTGCCACTCGTCTCTGCTCTGCCGAGTGATTGGATAATTTATTCCATCTGGCCATAGTCACTAATGTGCCATAGAGAATGGAATCATCAATATCTTCCTTCTTCTCAATCCCAGTAAAACCGGGTGCATGTCGCACATGCAGAGGTGAACTCGCAGTGGATGGATAGATAAATGTGGGTTGTGGAAATCGGAGTGTTTTTGAGTGTTCTGATGGCGGTGATTCTGTGTTCAGAGAACGGTTTGACTCTTGGTTTGGAGAGGTTGGAGAATTTTGATTTGAAGCCATGGTTGGGAATTTTAGGAGGCTGAGAGGTTTTGAAAGGTTTTGTAAGGATGAGGGAAGAGGCGAAGGGTTTCAGAAAATTTATGAAGATTTGAAATGGAACTAGTGTATAGGAGATTTCAGAATATGAGAAGGAATTGACGGTGACGATTGCTTCCGTTTAATTTCAATCAATGGCTCGGGTAGGTAGTCAGATCGTGCGGGTACGCACGTCTTCAGCACTCGAGTGCAGGTGACGTGGCATGAGCTGATTCGTCGCTGCCGTCTGAGCACATTAAATGCGCCCCTTCGTAAAATGCAATCTCCCGCATCTGATTGAAATTTTCAGCAGCCAGACTTAATAGGATTGAGCAAAAACTACCATGTAGTTCAAAACATCCCCATATTTCAACATATAATATTCACCTCCCTCCAATTCATTTCATGCATGACCGGAATCATTTCTGATTTGACTTCTACTTTAAGAGACCGTTCGAATTCCGAGATCAGCAATAATCGAAAATAGCTATATAAATAGCACAATCTGGAGAGAAATTGATGTGCCTTCTTGCAATCTTTACCTTCTCTTCTCTTTTTTAAAAAAACTTATCTTCAAAGAAAATATGGAACCAGCACCAGCCCATACACTCTTCGTTCCGCGACACCGAATCCTTTGTGATTCTGGGTTATATGAAGAGTATGATTCAGAGTATCATGTGGCAGAGATGACCATGTGAACTCTCCATGCCAGTGGAGTGGGCAGATTTATGTCTCTCATTCCCCATTCGTTCCACAGGGAACACCTTCAGCATTTCATTCGATCAAGCGAACCCGTTGGAGATTCCATTGTCGGAGTCTTCAGGAACCAATTAGTAAGGTGGATGGCTGACACGTTTGCGTCGGAGTTTGGCCTGCCAAGGGGTCCTATTCCCGTCTTGGGATATCGCAGTGATGAGATAGCCCCAGAGTGGACGTCTTGGATGAGGTGGAGGGCGTCTCCTGAGTACGATTTCTCTCCAACTCCCTCAGCATATCATCTTCAAACCCGATACAAGGTCCTTTTTGAGGTCGTCAGTGGCATGATCGTCGGAGAAAATCCTGATGATATGATTTTCTCGCGCGAGATCTGGAAGGCCATGATGGCGATTGACGATCGGGCGGAGGTCGACTGGGTGGCCTTCGTCTTTCAGAGGGTACGGCAAAGTGTCCAGCAGTTCCCACGTCTTCATCTCCCCTACGGGATGCCATTGAGTTGGCTGCTAGAGCGGAGATTTCAGGATCTTACTCTAGGTCCCTCGAACCTTCGGGGGGTAGATTTTTATCCATTTATGTCGTTGCCACCATTCTGATGTGATTGTACCTCCTTTCCATGTATATAATTTTGTAAATCCATATATATAAAATGATATATATTTCATTCCGAGCAAGCTTGTGTATGCTAACTTGAAATTAGCTGCCTGCTTGACGATATCTTTATAACAAACAACCCTCGTAATGAAGTTCATATTCACTCTGCTGAGTGGACCTCTGCTAAGGTCTTAGCATATGAATTTGTGAGCAGAGCTATTTACTCTACTGAATATATGGCAGAAACCACGTTTGCAAATATCTAGCAGACTGCTATACTTCGATGCGAGATCTAACGCTTGAGGGACTCTAGTCAGATGAAGCGACGGTCTTCAATGCATGCGTCCCTTCATGCTTCGGTTACTTTTTCAAGAAACACTTTGACCGTTCTGACGTGGCATCTGTCCATTTGTCGTAATCAGTGTATTCATCGTCTCATATCCCGAGAAATGAACCCTCGTCGTTTCTCATTACGACATTAACTTGTCATAAGTAAATAGTTATGACTTTTCCCTTTATAAATAGTCTCCTTGTGAGGATTCTTATCACCACAAATGCCCTTTGCTAAACGGTCCCTTATTTGTACCAAAAAAAATCTTCAATATAATGGATTCACCAGGTCAGTCTTTGGAATTGCGCCGGAACCAGATTCTTCATGAGTCTGGATTGTATTCCCTATATGACAACAATTACATTGTGGCAGAGACGGTGATGTCAAAACTCAACCGAAGTGGGTTGATCCAATTCGTCACGGCCACACCACGATCTTTCCAAGGTGACATTCTTCGAGAGTTTATCGCGGATTGTTCTATGGAGGAAGGAGACATCTATGGTTCCTTCCGCGGCAAGCTAGTCTGTTGGTCACCAGACTTCTTTTCTCGTCGATTCGGCCTTCCCAGAGGTCCTGGGTCAGTGCTCAACTATCGCGTGACGGAAATAGCCCCTGAATGGTCATCGTGGCAGAAATGGAGACGATCGCCTTTGTCAGAGTTTTCCCTTTCTGTTTCAGCATACGATCTGCAGATTCCTTATTGGGTGCTTTTCCGCATTGCTCACAACATGTTGATGGGAGAATGCCTTGATGATACTTCCTTCGCAAAGGAAACATGGCAGATCATGATGGCCATTGATGATGAGGTCGAGGTCGATTGGGCGAAATACATCTTCGACAACGTTTGAGATTGTGTCCAATATTATCCTTCTGTGCCTCTGCTGAATGGAATGCAACTCAGTTGGCTGTTGGAGCAGAGCTTTCCTCGGATAGCAGGAGGACGATCGAACCTTCTGGACACTGACTTCTTCCCGTTCAAGCCTCGTTCTCCCTAGAATAGGCAGCATGTTGTTGTTTTTCTATTATCTTATCCTCCTTTGTAATGACATCTTTCAGTAAATGAAATGAAGAGATGTATGTAATATTGCACACTTTAGTTTTTGACTTCCAATTTAACGTTTGCTGAAGTATCAGCAACCATGTTCTGCTTAGCAATGACGAACATTCTTCAATAGATGTATTCAACATCCAGAATACTTAACAGTGTCTTCATGAAATCCAAGAAATCCAGAGAGAATAAGAGTAGCATCTCATTCATTTTTAATTGCTATTGACGATTAGGATTTCACATGTTCCACCACTATCGCACATTTAATGTTCCGTTCTCGGAGACGTTTGGTTAAAGTAGCGTAGGCTCCTGCTTCAATGTCCTAGCAATCTGAGTGTAGATCGAACCTTGTTTGCTGATCTGATTTAGCAGACACCTTGACTTAGCAGGCATACCCAGCAACCTTTCTTCTGAGGTAAGCTACAATTTTCCATAAAGGTCATCAAGTGCTTTCATTTAAGACGGCTGATTTCTGTCTTAATCAGTGGATTTGGGATGTCCTTTGGTGTCTTTTCAAGCATTCATGGAAAAGGTCGCCATATCACTCAGGTAGGTCGACTTGCTAGAAATAGATTTATTTGGACAGGTGGCGTTTCCCCCTTTGTTGAGACTCCTCGACTTCCGCCCTCTGAATTGAATTGACACGACACTTTTGGGAGAATGTTCCCTCTGTGGAGAGAGCCACACTCTTGTTATAAATAACATCCCACTTGTTTTCTTGAACACTATCTCCTTCAAACCATTGTGCACAACATTTTCTTCTTCCTTGTTCCACCATGATGCATCAAATTACCATCGCTCCGAGTGACTTAACCGTCACTCGCAACCAGATTCTTCACGAATCAGGGTTGTTCTATGAGTACGATGAGAACTATTACGTTGCAAACCATGTAATGGGAGCTCTTCGTGAGAGTCGACTAGACCAGTTTCTGATGACTATTCCTGCACGTTATCAGAAACGAGCCCTTCAGAGTTTCATCTTTTCATGCAAAGCCACTGACGATGCTATCTGGGGCTCTTTTGAGAACCAGTTGGTTTGTTGGAATCCAACTCTCTTCTCTCAGAAGTTTGGTCTCCCAAGAGGTCCAGTTCGCATTATGGACGTCAATCGTCATATGACTGCTCCAGAATTCGGCTTCTGAGACAAATGGAGGCAGTCGGATATCTATGACTTTTCGCCAACTCCATCATGTTTGGAATTGAAGGAGGAATATAGAGTTATCTTTGACCTCGTCAGTAACGTGACGTTTGGAGTTGCTGCTGAGAATTATGTGTTCACTCCTAGGATCTGGAGGGCTATGATGGCCATTAATGCAGAGATGAAGAACGTCGACTGGGCGGGGTTCTTCTTTGATGGGGTTAAGGACTGCATCGATCATTTTCCTCAGTTTCCTCTGCCAACTGCCATGCAGTTGAGTTGGTTACTTGAGCAGAAGTTCCCTCACATAGTCTCTGAAGGCATCCCTGTGATGGGTTTTGACTTCTATCCTTTGAGGTCTCACTTTCCGAACTCGTGTTGATGGATGTTCTGGACTCCCCTCCTTTTGTTGTTGATGTTGACGGAAAGAAATATTGTTAGACTTTTGTAGTAGATGATGATGTCTTGATTGGTTGTATCTGATTCTCCCTCTTGTAATGTTGTGGAGTTCTTGAAATATGCTAATTTCGTTTCATTTGCTGAGTATCTTCTTGTGGACCTTTTTGTTGAATAAGAAATAATCGAACAACAAAATCTCTGTCTACTAAGTTGGTGTGCTGAAATTTTTCACTGATTCATGACGCGTTTTAGCATCCCAGTTTACTTCTAGTGTTCGAGGCTCAGCATCTCGTAATTTAGCAATTTCATGATATCTTCAGCAAACCGAAAGATAACATCCAGAATTTAATTAATCATCAAATAGACTTCAAGAAATCCTGACAGAAAGAATGAGAGCTAGGACTCATTCATCCACGTCTTCCTCTAATTCCATCAATCCTAGCTTTAAGCATAGTTCTTTGAATCTGATTTCTAGAAGAGGTTTTGTGAATATATCCGCTATCTGATCTTCGGTGCATATATAGCGAACATCGATATCTTTCTTCTCCTGATGATCTCGAATGAAGTGGTGACGGATATCGATGTGCTTTGTTCTGGAGTGATGAACAGGATTCTTTGTAATGCACATGACACTATTGTTGTCGCAGTAGATAGGCACACATTCGGGAGAGATCTCATAATCTTGCAATTGTTGCCTTATCCAGAGTATTTGCGAACAACAGCTAGCAGCAGCCACATATTCTGCTTCAGTGGTGGAGGTAGCAACAAAGTGCTGCTTTTTGCTGAACCAGCTAGTGAGCTTGTGTCCCAGAAATTGACACGTGCCGCTCGTGCTTTTCCTATCGATCTTGCATCCTCCAAAATCAGAATCCGAATATCCACTCAGAGCAAGACTATCTTCTCTAGGATACCAAATTCCTAGACCTTCTGTGCACTTCAAATAGCGAACAATCCTCTTAGCAGTATCAAAGTGAGCCTTCTTAGGCTTGGCTTGATACCTAGCACATAGACCAACGGCATAGGAGATATCAGGTCTGCTAGCAGTGAGGTATAACAGCGACCCTATGATTCCTCGATACAGAGTAGGATTCATATCTTCTCCTTCTTTCTCAAGAGCAGCAATGCAGGTTGTGCTAATAGGAATTCATAGGCTCTTAGTCTTCTCTGGACAATACTTAGCAATTAGGTCACGAGCATACTTCTTCTAATGGATGAAAATTCCCTCTCTGGATTGTTGAACTTGCAATCCAAGGAAATAAGACATTTTTCCCATCATGCTCATTTGGAAATGGCTAGTCATGAGATCAGCGAACCTATCACATAGATCTTGATTCTTTGATCCAAAGATTATATCATCAACATATATTTGAACTAGCAAGATGCTGTCTCCGTCTTTAATGCGAAAGAGAGTTTGATCTATCCTCCCTTTCTGAAATCCATTATTCAACAGAAACTTAGACAAAGTTCCATACCAGGCTCTTGGTGCTTGCTTTAGACCATAAAATGCCTTTTTAAGCCTGTATACTTGATTGCCTTGCTCAAATCCTGGTGGTTGTTCAACATAAACCTCCTCCTTGAGCTCACCATTTAGAAAGGCACTCTTCACATCCATTTGCATCACATCGAATCCATGGTATGCATCATATGCCAGAAATAGGCGAATTGCCTCTAGTCTTGCTACTGGGGCGAAGGTTTCATCATAATCTATGCCTTCACATTGTCTATATCCTTTGGCCACAAGACGTGCCTTGTTCCTGACCACAAAGCCTGATTCATCCTTCTTGTTTTTGAATACCCACTTAGTTCCTATAACACTCTGGTGTTCTGGTCTATCTACTAGCTCCCACACATTGTTACGCGTGAATTCTGCAAGTTCCTCTTGCATTGCGTTCACCCAATCTGGATCTAGCAGAGCTTCTTCAACTTTCTTAGGTTCTTCACTAGAGATGTAGCACGCTAGCATAGCATTGCCGTTTCCTTGTCTGGTTAAGATAGGATCATTTACGTTTCCAAGAACACCGTCTAAAGGATGCGCACGTAGCCATGTAGGTCTGATACGTGCTGGAATTTCAGCAACCGGTGCTCCTCCTTGGTGGATTTCATCAAGAACATTCTCTTCCTCATTGTCTTCATTCTCCCGGTGCTCAGCAACTGGGACATCGTTAGTTTCATCTTCTGCATCTGCTACAGGGATTTCAACGTCAGGAATGACATTGATAGGTGCAGCATCTGCTGGGATTTCAGCAACCGGTTCTTCTTCGATTAGAATCTCAGCAACTCCTTTGCTAAGATCTTCAGCAGCCTTCACGTCACCTTGATCATCAAGAATTCCTTCGATGTCTAAATTTACATTTAGATGTATTGTGGAAGTGGCCTCAGCATGATCATTAGCATCACTGGCCTGGTCAGCAGTTCGGTCCCCTGCTGTGTGCGTCTGATTTGGATTGCAGTCATTCATAGACTTAGTCGGATCAATAAGCATATTCTCGAAAGAATTTAAGAATGTTTGATCATTGACATCATTAGTCTCATGATTGCTATCCTCTTTTCCTTTGTTTTCTCTGCGCACTAAAGTAGACTCATCAAAAATAACATTGCATGTTATTTCCACAATACCAGTAATCTTATTCAATACCCTATAACCTTTATGAGTGGGATGTCCATAACTAAGAAGTACACCCTCATCTGACTTAGGTGAAAAGGTATTAAGTTTAGATTTTCCGTTATTGTGAATATAACATGTAGAGCCGAATGCACGTAGATGAATTATGGAGGGCTTACGACCGTTGTACACTTCGTAAGGAGTCTTATTGAATCTGCTTGTGATAGCACTCCTATTCTGTGTGTAACAGGCCGTCATGACTGCTTCCCCACAGTACTTAGCAAGAAGTTTGGAATCTGCTAACATTGAGCGAACGGCTTCCTTCAGCGTCCGATTCCTCCTTTCTACTAAACCATTCTGATGAGGAGTCTTTGCTGTAGATCTTTCGTGTGATATTCCAGCTTCAGCACAGAAATCCATCAGCACTCCATTACAGAATTCTGTTCCATTGTCAGATCGAATTCTCTTTACAGTAACTTCTTTGTTGTTTTGCTCCTTGAGAATCAGTTCTGGCAGGATGAGTTTCACCTCATCCTTTGTCTTTAACAGACGTACCCATGTGTACCTGGAGAAATCATCAACCACCACTAGTGTATATAGACGTTTACTTACAGTGGGTGGAGTGACTGGACCGAAGAGGTCCATATGAAGTAATTCCAGAATCCTTTGTGATGTTTCTTTTTCGGAATTTGTCTTAAAGGATGATTTGGTCTGCTTCCCTTGTTGACATGATTTGCATATTCCTTCCTTGCGGAAAGTTTCATTGGGCAGACCTACAACAAGCTTATTCTTGGCAAGGTAATTAATAGTTTTGAAATTTAGGTGATTGAACCTCTTATGCCATAGCCATGTTGTTTCTTCTTTGTTTAGAGCTAGAAAGCAGGAATGTTGTTGACCGCTTTGCCAATCAACAATATACAAGCCACCCTTGCGGATGCCTCTTAGTTTTACTTCTCCTGAAATAGCATCAGCAATAGCACAACCAGTATTCATAAAAGATACGATATACCCGTTTTTACATAATTGGCTTATGCTGAGTAGATTGTGCTTCAAGTTGGAGACGAGTGCTACATTGACGATTCTTAATCTGTTCCTTTCAATGCACCCTCTTCCAATGACTTCTCCTTCACTGTTGTCTCCGAACTTGACCTTGGGACCGTTAAGTAGTCTTCTTATGTCTGAGAATAATTCTTCGTTCCCGGTCATATGAGCAGAGCAACCGCTATCCAGGACCCACTCATTAGATATGCACGTTCCCGTAGCTCTCGAGTCCTGTTCCTGCAAGTGAATCAAGTGGTTTTAGGTACCCGTTTAGTGTCGGGTCCTGCAGGATTAGCGTGAAGCATAGTTCCTTTCGGAACCCACATCATAGTGACTTTCAAGACTTTCGGCTTGATTTCACTATTGACCACTTTCTTGACCTTTGGCTTAGCATTTTTAACATTACTATTTCTAGATGAAGGAATGTACTTAGCCATCCTTGCCCTTGGAAATGGATATAGAATGGGCTCAGGCCTTGCATAGACGTTCTTCTATGCAGTGTATTCTGCTGGTAGATAGGTCTCACAACATTGTACTGTGCAGGCCTTCTCTGGTGAAAATTAGGATGTACTATCCTTGCGTTAAAATCAGAACGCTCAGTACTCCTTGAGTTTGCTGAGTAAGGCTTAGAAGATGCTCTTGGATTTCTCTGCTGAGGTCTATTAAATATTTGCCTATCATTCATCCTTTGATTCTTCTGCTGAGGCTTAGAATTGCGTACAGCTTTTATCCTTGGGTTCCTCTGCTGAGGTCCATTAGATAAAGGCTTAGCAGACTCTGACCTCTGCTGAGATCCAGCAGATGAACGATTGGCTATGTTCGGTATAGACCTCTGCTGAGATCCAACGGGCACGTTCTGCGGGAGTCTATTCTTCGGCTTAGCTATTGGCTTAGCAGACAAAGTTTCAGCAGATTCTACTCCTTTACCCTTTTCAGCAGAGTTATGTCCAGCAGATACAAACAAAATCGGATTCTGTTTAGAAGAATTATCATAGGGTTTTGACATTCTTTTTGATGATTCGCATCCAAGTCCGGACTTATCATAGTGACGTCTTTGACTACTTACAAGGGCATTGAGAGCAGCCCTGCTGGATGCATACATGCAAATACAATCCTCTTTGGGTTTACTCTTTAAAGCATGACTCTCTTTTTCTAAAGTTTGAAATTTTTCTGACAAATGAGAGAAGTCTGCTTTTAATTTCAAGAGTTCCTCACTTTCTAACCTCAGTCTCTCGACTTCCTCGGTTAAGTTTGTAACTTTGAGTTTTAGTGAGGTGTTTTCCCCAACGATTTCGTTTTTGATCTCATACATTTTTGAAAATTCTATTGACAATTTTGTCAAGTAATCTTCCTCGGAATTGAAAAATGATTCCTCCGATTCATCTATGATTGGATTGCTAGATGGGTTTGTTGATAATACCTCAGTTTGCTCAGCAGCGAGGGCTGATTCATTGGTTTCTTCAGCATCGTTGCCTGCGTCAGCAAACTGATCTTCAATGATTTTTGCCATCAACACGAACAATGCTTCTTCGCTATCTTCTTCTTCTGAAGAGCAGTAAAACTCCTCTTCATCAGCAATCTCCGTCCTAGTCAGCAACGCCTTGGTTACAGCTTTAGCAGCGCGTCTTTCAAATCGTTGCTTCAGGCGTTCTCGTTCTTCTCTGCTGACCTTCGGGCAGTCATGCTTCAAATGATCTGGAGAACCACATTCAAAACAAGTTCTAATTTTTCGCTCTACTGAGCGGTTAGATGTTGATGATTGAATCTCTTTCGCTTCTTTTTCAGCTTTCGCTTCATTCAGCATTATCTGCATCTTTTTCATCTGTTCTTCCTGCTCATTGATCTATAGATCAATCGGCTGTGTACCTGCACTGGAAGTACCTTCCTTTGCGGGTGATGCTGGAGCAGATCTTTCGGGCTTGTAGAAGAATTTCTTTGTCTTGAATTTGTTATAGTCCTTCTTAGCGAAGTACGCCAAGTCTTCAGAGTTGCTAGCGAAATTTGATGTGGCTTGTGCTACAGCTGTTTCATTTTTCTTCGACTGCTGTATGATAAATTCGTGAGCTTTAAGTTGAGCAAATACCTCAGATGTAGTCATGCTGTTGAGGTCTTTTTCACTCAAACTTGTTACTTTCGCGAACCAGTCATCTCTTGGATATAGTTTGGAGATGATTTTGTTGTTCATCTCTCCATTATCATACTTCTTTCCAAGATTCCTGAGTTCTCCAATGATAGTGTTGAAGCGTTCCACCATAATTTGTATGGTTTCACCTGCACACATAGAGAATGATTCGTACTTGTCTACAGCTACCTGTAGTTTATTACGTTTCATTTGATCCGTCTCCTGAGAAGACTCGCACACGTAGTCCCACATTTTCTTAGCAGTTTCAAAATCAAGCGCTTTCTCTTTCATCAGCTTTGGAAGTGAGTCAAGTATCAATTTCTTTGCCACGTGCTCTAGTTGAGCTCTCTTTTTGTCTTCACTTGTGTATTCATCAAACGGTTTAGGAACCATGTCAGGTCTCGGGGGTCTTGGTTCTCCTTCAGCAGCATCTTCAGCACGTTTAAGTCCTATAAAAGTGTTAGCTTTCATAATCTGAATAGGACCTCTTACCAGTACATCCGCCATCTCAGGATGTATGCTCTGAAGCTGTATGAGAGCCATCTTCTTCCAAGATGAAAAATTTTCTCTGTCATATTTTCCAAGTGAGTGATTCAACATTCTGTATTTTTTTTTGGAGTGATTTCCTGAGCTAGATAGACAAAAACAAGG
>JAPKLW010004627.1:0-18557 GCA_026898455.1 Plectranthus barbatus
TTAAACTCTCACTTCCTATTATCAATTTTCACCTCTCGGTCCTTCAAGTAATAACAAAAACCTATTCCAATCTTCATCTCTCGATCCTTCAAATGAAAATAGATTTGAAATAAAATCAAAGAGTTTAAACCAATAAAAGGGTTTGAAGAATTCGAATCAAAACATGAATCACAAATGAAGAAACCCTAGAATCTGATAAAGAGTCTAGCCTAGCATATTAAAGATAAACTTTGAAACAAAAATTTAAGATTGCATTAAAATAAAGGTGCAGAAAAATAAAGGTACAATAAAATAAAGATTTTGATTCCAGCCCTAAAAACTAAAGAAAACTAAACTATGAACTGAAATTTAAAGTTGGACTGTAATAATCAATAATGAAATAGACATGAGTTTATATAGGAGTAGGGTAAAGCTCTTGAATGGTAGGAATTGATGAAATTGGGCATTTCCTTCTTGAGTTGATGGTATTTAATATTTTCCTTCTTTGCACAAAAGGAATGATTTTCTTGGTTGAAACTTCCCTTTTGGGGTCTTCATTGCTTCTAAATTGATGTGTAACTTGAATCCCAAGCAATTCTCGCCCAAAATATATGAAAAACTCCCAGAATTTTGCCAAAAAATCCACCCCGGCCGAGATGACCCTTTCCACGGTCGAGATGGAGCTGCCCCGGTCGAGATGGCCTTCAACTCGGTCGAAACAGAGACCATTTTCGCCACTTTCGACCCTTCTGCGCAGTATCACGGTTGTGGCCATAACTTTCACTCCCAAACTCCGATTGACCCGATTCCAGTTGCGTTGGAAAGCTAATTCAAAGATATTTCAAATGACATGCTCCATTAGCTCAGATTCCATCTATAAAAGAAGTTGTGACTGTTTATTTGAACATCTGCTGCTTTCAGTACGGGTTTCCATTGGATTTGACGAAAAACCTGCAAAATCTTTCCATGACAAGCATAACACCCTCTAATATATACTCATGCTCAGAAATAAGTAAAAACATAACAAAATGCACTTGAAACAATGGAGAAAAATATAGATAAGTGAGTATAATTATGAGCTTATCAGACACAGAGTCCAACAAAGAGGACAACTCTGACATCGTGGTGTCAGACTCTGGCAGAAGGGAACCACCCTTCTGGATGGAAAAGAATTGGTCTGCATCCCAGGTTATTGGAAAGATCTCTAAAGGAGTTCAAACTCGTAAAAAATATCAAGTAAGCTACAATGAAATATTGAGAATGGTGTGTACCTTCTTTGTGTTTAATTTCACTCATGTTAGTAGTTATATTTCATTAACTAGACCTAAGAATGTTACTAAGGCTCTAAGTGATGTGACTTGGATAATGTCTATACAAGAGGAAATTAATCAGTTTATGGTGAATGATGTTTGGACTTTAGTACCTATAACAAATGACAAGAACATAATAGGCACTGAATGGATTTTAAAAAATGAGTTTGACAAACATGTTAGTGTTATATGAAATGAATTTAGACTTATAGCTCAAGTTGACAAGTTTTCTTTTGATAAAACATTTGCTCGAATAGTTAGGTTAGAGTCTATTGGACTCGTGATGTCTATTGCTTACGCTTCCAATTTCTTCTTATTTCAGATTGATGTCATATATGCATTTCTTAATGAAGTGTTAAACGAGGAAGTCTTTGTAGAGCAAATTAAAGGATTTGAGGACCAAAATAAGTGTGTCAATGTATATATACTTGAGAAAGAGCTATTGGCTAGAGCAAACTCCAATGGCTTGGTACGTCTGGCTAACTAAATCCATCCTTGAATTCATCTTCATTCGAGGTAATACTGATAAAACCCTCTTTATTAAGCGTATAGGGAAGAGATTTATGATAGCACATATTTATATGGATAACCTAATTTTTCGAGCAACTGATGTTAAACTGGTTAATAAGTTCATCACCAGTATGTCAGAGATGTATGAAAGGAGATTGGTAATGGACTTCACAGGTCTTCAGATCAAACAAACCTTAGAAAGGGTAACTATATCACAAAACACTTGCACAACTTGTATGGTTAAAATGTTTGGTCTAGAATTAGCAAAATACATGAGAATTCTCATTTGGTCTAGTGTTAAACTGAGCAAGGACAATAGTGGCGTTGATGTTGAACCTGTACTATATTGGGCTATGATCAGGAGTCTACTATACCTCATTGCTAATAGATCTAATATACTTTTTAGTGTTGAAGTTTGCGTACATGAGTTCAACCAAAAAGCTTCCAAGGGGATAATTCAATATATCTTAGGTACTCCCAACATGGAGTTCTTGTATACAAACTGTTTGAACACTAACATTACAAAAGATAATGACACTGAATGGACAAGAGATGTGGACGATCAAAAAAGCTCAAGTGATGGATGCTTTCTGATTGGCTCTAATCCTGTGTTATGGAACAACAAGAAGTTGAACCACATATCTCTATCCACAGCCGAAGTAGAATACATTGCAACTGCCAACTGGTGCACTCAGATGTTCATGATGAGAGAAATATATGACGATTATGGTGTGGATTTCGAAACTCTAACACTTCTATCTTACAGTGCTAATATCATAGAAATCTCTAACATCTCTATTCAACATTCTTACGCTAAACACATTTATATCGAATACCATTTCATTCAATATTTGGTTAAGAAAAACTTGGTTTCCCTGATATATGTTCCGACTAAAGACCAAATAGCAAACACTTTCTCTAAAGCTCTTGGTTGTGAGAGATTTTCATACTTTAGAAAATCTCTACGCATGTGCAACTCTCCTATCTGAGAGTGTATGTATGAATTTGTTTGTAAACAGTTTTTTTTCTTTCTGACTTAAGTATCTCCATGATGTTTTAGTACGTTCTTTTGATTGTTCTTTCTTCTATGTTATAAAGTCATAGACACAAGAGTGAGGTCTAACATGACTATAAAACATGATGATGTTTAACTTGAAACTTTTCTTGCCAATAAGTACTATGAGCAGGATGTTGCTAGAACACTGTCCATGTGGAAAAACTGTGTAAGTAATTCAAGCTCATCAACTAGTACTGGAAATTGGATGTGATTAGGCACACGATCTATGTGGAAGGAATGTTGAGGTGTTTAAGATCAATTTCTACTTCAATATCATGGTGGCATACTTTTGTCAGGTTTTTGTTTCATTTGTTTATTTTTTTTTTTTAAATTAATTATCAAGAGCTTTTGGTGTGTTATTTGTGCTGGAATTGGTTACAATATATCTCATTCGGTTACTTTGAGTTTTTATCCTAAATATTTTGGATATGTTGGTTAAGATGTTAGTGGGTTGAAGTTGAGATAGTGCTGATATAAGATTCCTTTCTTTTAGGATTTGTGGCTATGTATAATATTTCTTTATTTTGATTTGTTGTTTTGTCATATAATGGCCTACTAACCCAAAAAGTTGAAAAGAAAAAATCTCTTCTTTTTCTTTCTCTCTAGTGATAGTATTGCAGGTTCTCTCAATAACACTCCAGTGTTTGATGTTTCCCTCCGTCAATCTATGAAAGTACCAGAAGGCCTCAAGATATAAGAGTCACTTGATCAACTAATGGCATCCAAAAAGGAAGATCTCTTCTCTGATGCGAATCCAAAAGGTGTTACTCTCTCTAATCTTCAAGCCCAAAATCCAAAGAACCACCATCTCCATCACCTAAACACCCTACTGAAACCTGGCCACAAGTTCCCACTACTGAGAAAATTCCAAACCCTACTAAAAAAAAACATATATCTCTTCAACTGCTACTTCCACCAAATCTGATGTTAACCCAAGGCCTAAGCCACTCAATTCACAGTCTGACACTCAGATGTTAGAAAGTTTGAACAAGAGGCAAACATTTTACGCTGAGTATGCAGCAATCCGGATGACACCTTCCCTTGCAAAGAGTTTGCCCGAGAAATTGGAGAACTCTATCAACCTTCAGAACTGATTCTGACAATGACTTTGACACTACAATGTTAGAGTTCGACTCATTTGATGAAACTGCCTTGGATGAAAATTAAAGTGGATATGCGTGATCTGGTGGAAAACTCTAAGCATGATTTTGAAACTGACAAGAAAGGGAAGAATATTGAAAAAGGATCATCAGTTTCAACCAAGGAAACTGAACCGAAGAAGAAACGAGAACACTCGTGCAAAGAGTCAACAACAAACTATAACATCCTCAAGAAAGAGGCCTACTTCACAATCAGATATTGCTGCAACATTTCATAAGCTAAAAAGGACTAAAATATTTTAGTCTACCTCTGTGGAACCTTTGAGTATACAAAGTAAGAGAGAAGCCAAGGTCAAAAGATGGACTCCAACTAAGAATGCTACCATTTTCACTGAAGAGCAAGCTGATTTCATCTACCGCGTTGGTAAAGATTTCTCCTTCTCTTAGGTTAAATTGTTATTGCTAACATCTTGTGTGCAGTTACAGTGTCCGAAACATCAACATGTTCAACTCGAATGAAAGATCAATTTACTGATCCAAAACATCTAGTGTTCAAGAAAACTCTAACCCTCTCTCACAAGCAATTCAAGAATATCCCCTACACTATGAGTGATGAAAGTGACGATGCTAAAGCAAAACTCTCTTCTACCCAAGTGAATTCACCTAAACGACTACCACAACTTACAAAAAAGGTGGAAGATGTTCTGCAGCAAACAAAGGAATTGGAACAAGCTTTTCATCCAGCTACCATTCAGGGGGAGACATTACATTATTCTGAACTAGTGATTTTATTATAATAGTTTTTGTGATGGTTGATCCATTGGTTCTATTTTCCATCTTTGGTATGTTTGGATATGCATCATGGCTACTCTATGTTTTATCATGGTTACTCCATATTTTGTTTTGGAATGGAAGCTGGAAGGATAAGCTTAAGGGGGAGATTGTCGGTGTCGATAATAAACATATATTTAACATCTAGATGTTGTTGGGAATTATCCCTAAAATCTTCCTTATGACTTATTTGTAAAAGGTTTTGTTGGATCAAACCTTATCTAGTTGGTCGATCATTTGCTGAAATCTAGAAAGTCTAACGCAACTTGTAAAAGTCCTGTATAAGTTAAACATCGAGTTGTAATAGACTAGTGTGCTATGAAGACTCCCTAGCAGAGATGATAAGATGATTCAGAAAGTCAAACTCACAGACTGCTAGAGAAGTTGGCAAACAAGAACGTTAGAATGCTAAGGAATTAGCATTCGCGCGTTTCAGCAATCAATGAAGAATCACATATAAAACAAGTCAAAGGATCTCAAGGAATATTCCTTTAGCAACGTTGAAGCCGAGCTGCGACTCTGACAAAAAGGACGCACAATGGACGAGACTTTCCCTAAGTAGTCTGGGAAGTACATCTCCACCCAGAAAGGCGTTCTACCAGTTTGATCCATTCTTGGAGAAAGAAGCCGTTGTGTCTAACGGGTATGGAGATTCAAAGTTTTGAATCTCCAACTATAAAAGGCAGAATTCAAGAACTGGATAGACTACTGCTTTTACAAATCTACAAGTGCTCTTATCACTTTACTCACGAACGCTCAAGCTAAAGATTCCCTTGACAAAGTGATCCTTAAAAGTAGTCAGTTGAGAGCCATCTTAAAGTCTATCTGAAGACTCTCAACAACCTGTGGTGTCGTTCATTGAAGTACTGACACTCCATTGAAGATATTCCTGATTGCATTCAAGGATATCTCAATCATTGGGATTCATTTCTTTTAGAAAGGAATCCAACAGTCACTCTTGAAAAACTGTGACTCACACGGGCATTAGCCGCAGACCTGTTAAGTTCCGAGGCAAACTATAAATGCCTCATTAGCAAAGGACAAGTTTTACGAAGGTGTGCCCTTGACTTGCCCGGAGCTGTGATCGGAGAAGTTCAGATTCACGGAGGATAGCTGTCAAGTAGCCAGGCCGAAAGCTCACTGCCTACTTAACTGGAAAGGCGATTCCTTGTACTCTGTATACTTTTCTAGTGAAATTCTTAGCGCTTCGGCTAAGGAGTGGACGTAGATCTATTTGATCGAACCACTATAAATCCTGTGTTCATTTACTGCTTTACTTACTGTTTTATTAGTTTACTGTTCGAAGGTTGATTTAAAACCTAGCAACAGAGTTGCTAGTGTATATCTGTAAACTAACATAAACAACAACTTGAGATAAGAAAACATTTTGCTGACAACGATATTAAGTGCAAGTGACTTTAATCTATTCCACTGCATTTCGTGTTATACTTTATAACACGACGACTCTGATATTTCGGGACCAACAAGTGGTATCAGAGCAGGAGGTTGAAAAACCGACTGCTTCTGAGTCGCTTTAAGACCAGATCTATCGCTTTCCTTGCACTTTTATACATTTCTTTTCTCTCAGCTCAGGAAATCACTCAAAGAGCATACAAAATGATGAACCACTCCCTTGGAGAATATGACAGAGAGAACTTCTCATCCTGGAAGAAGATGGCTCTCATACAACTTCAGAGCATACACCCTGAGATGGCTGACATACTCTTAAGAGGTCCGATCCAGATTATGAAAGTTAACACTTTTATAGGACAAGGACGTGCTGAAGATGCTTCTGGAGGAGAACCAAGACCTCCAAGACCTGAAATAGTTCCTAAACCATTTGACGAATACACCAGTGAAGACAAGAAGAGAGCTCAACTAGAGCATGTGGCAAAGAAACTTATTCTTGACTCTCTTCCAAAATTGATGAAAGAAAAGGCGCTTGACATGGAAACTGCTAAAGAAATGTGGGACTACGTGTGCGAATCCTCTCAGGAAACGGATCAAATGAGACGCAACAAACTGCAGGTACCCGTAGATAAGTACGAATCTTTTTCTATGCGTGCAGGAGAAACTATTCAAAACATGGAGGAACGCTTCAACACAATAATTGGAGAACTAAGGAGTCTTGGAAAGAAGTATGACAATGGAGAAATGAACAATAAAATCATCTCCAAACTCTATCCAAGAGATGACTGGTTCGCAAAAGTAACAAGCATGAGTGAGAAAGACCTCAACAAATTGACTACATCTGAGGTATTCGCTCAACTCAAGCTCATGAATTTATAATACAGTAGTCAAAGAAAAATGAAACAGCTGTAACACAAGCCGCTTCCACTTATGCTGGAAACTCTGAGGACTTAGCATATTTTGCTAAGAAGGACTACAACAAATTCAAGCTGAAAAGACCTTACTATAAACCAGAAAGAGCCACTCCAGAATCCCCCTCGAAAGAAGGAACTTCCAGTGCAGGTACATCAGCAATTGATCTAAAGATCAATGAACTGGAAGAGCAGATGAAGAAAATGCAGAGAATGCTGAATGAAGCAAAGGCCGAAAAGGAAGTAAAAGAAATTACATCATCAACTTCTAACCGCTCTTTAGAGCGAAAAATTAGAACTTGCTTTGAGTGTGGTTCTCCAGATCACTTGAAGCATGATTGTCCGAAGGTCAGCAAAGAAGAACGAGATCGCCTGAAGCAACGATTTGAAAGACGCACTGCTAAAGCTGTAACCAAGGCACTGCTAACTAGGACAGAGATTGCTGATGAAGAAGAGTTATATTGCTCATCAGAAGAGGATGATAGCGAAGAAGCCTTGTTTGTACTAATGGCAAACATCTCTGAAGATCAGTCTGCTGATGCGAACTACGATGCTGAGAAAGCAAATGAATCAGCTCTAGCTGCTGAGGAAGCAGAGGTATTGTCCACTAACTCATCTAGCAATCAAATTATAGACAAATCGGAGGAATCACATTTCGATTCCGAACAAGATTATCTAGTGGAACTATCATTAGAATTTGCAAAAATGTATGAAATCAAAAATGAGATTGTGGGAGAAAATGCTTCGCTAAAACTTCACATTACAAGTTTAACCGAGGAAGTCAAAAGACTAAGGTTAGATAGTGAAGAACTCCTCAAATTAAAAGAAGATTTCTCACAGTTATCAGAAAGATTTCAAACATTAGAAAAAGAAAACCAAACATTGAAAAACAAACCAAAAGAGGATTGCATTTGCATGTATGCATCCAGCAGGGCTGCTCTCAATGCCCTTGTAAGTAGTCAAAGACATCATTATGATAAGTCTGGACTTGGATGCGAATCATCAAAAAGAATGTCAAAATCCAATGATAATTCTTTTATGCAAAATCCAATTTTGTTTGTAACTGCAGGGTATAGCTCCAATGAAAAAGGTAAAGGAGTAATGTCTGCTGAAACCTTGTCTGTTAGAACAAAGGATAAACCTCAGCAGAGTATGTTCACTGAAGCTCAACAGAGTTCTACATCAAAGAAAGCCAATAATTCATCTGCTAGATCTCAGCAGAGGACAGAGTATGCTAAGCCCTTATCTAATGGACCTCAGCAGAGGATCCGAAAGACAAATGCTGAACATAACTCTAAGCCTCAGCAGAAGATCCAAAAGATGAATAATAGGCAAGTATTTGATAGAAATCTGCAGAGAAATTCTAGAGTATACACTGAACACTACTCAACCAATCCTAGGAGTACTGAGCATTCAAATTTCAACGCAAGGATAGTACATCCTAATTTTCATCTGAGAAGGCCTACACAGTACAATGCTGTGAGACCCAGCTACCCGCAGAATATACTGCATAAAAGGAATATCTATGCTAAGCCTGAGCCCATTCCACATTATTCTTCAAAGGCAAGGACGGCTAAATTCACTCATTCATCTAGAAACAGAAATTTTATGCCAAAGGTCAAGAAAGTGGTGAATAGTGAAACCAAGACAAAAGTCTTGAAAATCACTAAGATGTGGGTTCCGAAAGGAACAATGCTTCATGCTAATCCTGCAGGACCCGACACTAAACGGGTACCTAAATTTACTTGATTTACTTGCAGGAACAGGACTCCATAGCTAAGGAAACATGTATATCCAATGAATGGGTCCTGGACAGCGGTTGCTCTGCTCATATGACCGGAAATGAAGAACTATTCTCAGACATAAGAAGATTATTCAACGGTCCAAGAGTCAAGTTCGGAGACAACAGTGAAGGAGAAGTAGTTGGACGAGGTTGCATTGAAAGGAATGGCTTGAGAATCGTCAACGTAGCGCTTGTCTCCAACCTGAAGCACAACTTGCTCAGCATAAGTCAACTATGTGAAAATGGGTATATTGTATCTTTTAAAAATACTGGCTGTACTATTGCTGATGCTATTTCAGGAGAAGTAAAGTTACGAGGGATCCGCAAGGGTGGATTATATATTGTCGATTGGGAAAGTGGTCTACAACATTCATGTTTTCTAGCTCTCAATAAGGAGGAAACAACATGGCTATGGCATAAAAGGTTCAATCACTTAAACTTCAAAACCATTAACTATCTTGCCAAACATAAGCTTGTTGTAGGTCTACCAAATAGCACCTTCCGCAAAGAAGGAATATGCAAGTCATGCCAACAAGGAAAGCAACCCAAATCATCCTTCAAGTCAAATCCTGAAAAAGGGACATCTCAAAGGATTCTGGAATTGCTTCATATGGATCTATTTGGCCCAGTCACGCCACCCACTGTAAGTAAACGTCTATATACACTGGTGGTGGTTGATGACTTCTCCAGGTACACTTGGGTACGCCTACTGAAGACGAAGGACGAAGTTAAGCTTATCCTTCCGGAGTTGATTCTCAAAGAACAAAACAGTAAAGAAGTTACTGTAAAGAGGATTCGATCTGACAATGGAACAGAATTCTGTAACGGAGCGCTGATGGATTTCTGCGCTGAAGCTGGAATATCACATGAAAAATCTACAGCATGAACTCCTCAACAGAATGGTTTAGCAGAAAGAAGGAATCGAACGCTGAAAGAAGCCGTTCGCTCAATGCTAGCAGACTCGAAGCTTCCTACTAAGTATTGGGGTGAAGCAGTCATGACGGCCTGCTACACACAGAACAGGAGTGCTATCACGAGCAGATTCAACAAAACTCCCTATGAAATATATCACGGTCGTAAGCCTTCTATAACTCATCTACGTGCTTTTGGTTCCACATGTTATATTCACAATAACGGCAAAACTAAACTTAATACCTTCTCACCTAAATCTGACGAGGGTGCACTTCTTGGATATGGACACCCCACTCATAAAGGTTACAGGGTATTAAATAAGGTTACTGGCATTGTGGAAATAACATGCAATGTTATTTTTGATGAGTCTACTTTAGTGCGCAGTGAAAATAAAGAAGAAAAGATTAGCAATCATGAGACTGATGATGTCAATGATCATACATTTCTAAATTCTTTCG
Organism: Plectranthus barbatus; assembly: GCA_026898455.1. Classification (NCBI taxonomy): domain Eukaryota; kingdom Viridiplantae; phylum Streptophyta; class Magnoliopsida; order Lamiales; family Lamiaceae; genus Plectranthus; species Plectranthus barbatus. Next base: position 10,262 of record JAPKLW010004627.1, read on the forward strand.
AGAATATAAGTATTGATCCGACTAAGTCTATGACTGAATGCAATCCAAACGCGACGCACTCAGCAGGAGATCAAACTGCTGACAAGGCCAGTGATGCTAATGATCATGCTGAGGCCAAATCAACACACATCATAAACGAATCAACTATCCTAGAAGTGATTAATGATGAAGACGACGAAGGAACTCCAAATCTAGAGAGTGATGCTAAGACCGATGCTGATACAGTCACAATCAATGCTGAAGTTGCTGCTCCCTTGGAAGAAGTGGCAGGTCAAGCTGCTACAGACCATCTGAATGATGAAGCACCCACTGCTGAATTACCAGTAGAGGATCCAGAAAACGATGAAGGAAATGCCAACATTCCTAATGCTGAGCACCAGACAAATGATGAAGGGAACACTTCAGCAGATGACGATCAAGAAGACGTACCAAGTGCTAACATTCAAAACAAACCTACGTGGTTACGCGCTCATCCTCCAGAAGGAATTCTTGGGAACATCAATGACCCTTTATTAACAAGGCGAGGAAATGCTAATGCAATGTTAGCGTGCTACATTTCAAATGAAGAGCCCAAGAAAGTCGAAGAAGCTCTGCTAGACTCCGATTGGGTGAATGCTATGCAAGAGGAGCTTGCAGAATTCACAAGAAACAATGTGTGGGAGCTAGTAGACAGGCCAGAGCATCAGAGTGTGATAGGCACTAAATGGGTATTCAAAAATAAGAAGGATGAATCTGGCACAGTTGTAAGGAAAAAAGCAAGACTCGTAGCCAAAGGATATAGACAATGCGAAGGCATTGACTATGATGAGACGTTTGCTCCGGTAGCAAGACTGGAAGCAATTCGCTTATTTTTAGCATATGCTGCGTATCACGAATTCGATGTGATGCAAATGGATGTGAAAAGTGCTTTTCTCAATGGCGAGCTCAAGGAGGAAGTTTACGTCGAACAACCACCAGGATTTGAGCATGGTAATCAAGTCTACAGACTCAAGAAAGCACTGTACGGTCTGAAGCAAGCACCAAGAGCATGGTATGGAACATTATCAAAGTTCTTGCTATCTAATGGATTTCAGAAAGGGAGGATAGATCAAACTCTCTTTCGCATCAAAGATGGAGATAGCATTCTGCTAGTTCAAATATATGTCGACGATATAATTTTTGGATCGAAGAATCAAGATCTATGCGATAAATTCTCCGATCTCATGACCAGCAACTTTCAAATGAGTATGATGGGAAAGATGTCTTATTTCCTTAGATTACAAGTTCAACAATCCAGAGAGGGGATCTTCATCCACCAGAAGAAGTATACTCGTGACCTTATTGCAAAATATTGTCCAGAAAAGACTAAGAGCTTACGAATTCCTATAAGCACAACCTGTATTGCTGCTCTTGAAAAGGAAGGAGAAGATATTAATCCTACTCTGTATCGTGGAATCATAGGATCTCTGCTATACCTCACTGCTAGCAGACCCGACATATCCTATGCAGTAGGACTATGCACAAGATATCAAGCTAATCCTAAGAAGTCACACTTCGACACTGCTAAGAGGATTGTTCGCTACTTGAAGTGCACAGAAGGACTAGGAATCTGGTATCCTAGAGCCGATAGCCTTTCTCTCAGTGGATACTCAGATTCAGACTTCGGAGGATGCAAGATTGATAGGAAGAGCACAAGTGGCACGTGTCAATTTCTGGGACACAAGCTTATAAGCTGGTTTAGCAAAAAACAGCATTCTGTTGCCACTTCGACCACCGAAGCGGAGTATGTGGCAGCTGCTAGTTGTTGTTCACAGATAATCTGGATAAAACAACAGTTGGAGGATTATGGTATTACTCCTGAATGCGTGCTAATCTACTGTGATAACAACAGTGCGATGTGTATTACAAAGAATCCCGTTCATCACTCCAGAACAAAGCACATTGATATTCGTCACCACTTCATCAGAGATCATCAGGAGAAGAAGGACATAGACGTTCAATATATATGCACTGAAGATCAAATTGCGGATATCTTTACAAAACCGCTTCCGGAGTCACGATTCAAGGAGTTATGCATTAAATTGGGACTAATGGAATTAGACGAGACTATGGATGAATGAAATATGGTTTTCATTCTTTCTGGATTTCTTGAAGACTCAATATTCGAATTATAAAGATGCTCATTATTCAGCAGAGCATTTATGGCTATTTAGCAGAAGATGTTAACTATCTTGATCACTATTACGGATTTATGTGATCTATGCTATTCAAACCCAAGTATGTGTCCGGAAGATGCAGATAATAAGAAGATAACTCTTCATTTATAGCACAATGATGGAAGAACGATCATCTTACACCCTTCCAGATCAAAGGGGAGAGAAAGAGAGAAAGAGTGGATACAAACAGCGAAGAGAGGAGTACGTACATAAAAAAAAAAATAGAGTACTGTCAGATTTCTAATTACAGACATCACATGGTACGAGGATCTCTTGGAAAGAAGTCGGATGGATGAAGGGTCGATGGGCCAACAGCAAGATCAGGAACAGTTTGCTCCAGCAGCCAGCTAAGCTGCATTCCATTTGACAACCCGGCGCTAGGCCAGACGTTGATAACTTCCTTCACCTGGTCAAATACTAGCTTCGCCCAATTGGCATGGAGCCATCCATCGTCGACCACCATCATTGCCTGCCAGACTCCTTTGGTGAGAGATGTTTCCTCGTCGGCGTACATTCCGTTCACCATCCCGTTACAGATGTCGTACAAAACACCGTACTCAGGACGAAGGCCTAGTGGCGACACCGTGGTGGAGAACTCGCGCCAATGTCCTCTCTTCCAACGCTTCCAACAAGAGAACTCTGGCGCCACATCACGAGAATGATAGTTGTAGATAGAACTATCACCTTTGGGTAAGTTGAAGTCTCGAGCAAAGGAATCAACGGTCCACTTCACCAAACAATCATTCAAAGTACCGAAGATGGTGTCACCCTCAACTTGCGCTTCACTTTAGAATTTATGAAGCACCTCTCGATGGAAATGCTGTGGGGTAATCGTAACATATTTATCAATGCCAGAGGATACCAATTTCTGCATCACCACATCCGGAACCCTGGGATCACTCGCATAGCAGCGACGAAGGTTCTCCTCACAGAAGATTGGATTACGACTAATGGTCAAGTGATACATGGGAGAATCTGGGGAACTCGGATTAGAGTTAGACGAAGCAGGGGATTCGTGGTGTGACATGCTTGAAGAAGGAGAAGACATGTTCTAAAGAATTATGGAAAGGATGTTAGAGATGAAGTGAAGTGAGTCTGAAGCGTCTACTTATAGACGAATGGCAACCACCATATTAATGACGGTCTGATCCATTGAGAACAGGAACGTCATGATTCAACGTAATGATTCACTACGTTGGACACTCAATCGTCACCTCGAAATTCCAAACGCTGTGACGATAGGAAGCCTCAGGTCTAATCCAGTGCCTGGCTCGAGAATCATAATAACTTCTTCATGAATAGTGACTCTCTATGATTAGACTCACACTACTTCATTTCATCATTTATCTGGAGTTTATCATGTTCAGAATTAAATGTTCTCATTTCCAGCAAAATGGTTTGAACAATCACAATTGAACTTGAATTTCAAGAGAATTCATTGCTGAAGAGGATGAATGAGTCCAAGCTCTAATTCTATCTATGAGAATATTTCCTACAGGCGAATATTCATTATCAATTCTGGATTACAAAAGATGACAATTACATGAAAAGGACTGCTACATCATCAAATACATCATTTATGCTGAAAAACTAACTACAAGTTTTTCGTGAAGACTACAAAGAAGGAGAACTTAGAGCATTTCTCAACCGCAGTTTGGGAAATGAGCTCTCAAGGGATAGTAATCAAAACCCATCAAAGGAAGCCCTTCAGAGACCAGATGTGGAAAGGACTGTTCAAGCAACCTACTTAGCTGCATGCCAGTTGGTAGAGGAATCTGAGGACAAAGATCAATACATTTCTTCACTCCATCGAAGAGGAATCCAGCCCAGTCAACATCCTTCCTTTCAGCATCAATGGCCATCATGGGTCTCCAGATCCGCTGATTCATCACATAGTTCTCAGCAGGGACACCGAAGGTGACATTGCTCACAATGTCAAAGATGACCCTATATTCCTCCTTCAGATGCAGACACGAAGGCGAAGGTGAAAACTCATATTCAGCAGAATGCCTCCATTCATTCAAGTAACGAACTTTCGGAGCAGTAAGATGGTGGAACACGCCCATGACCCGTACTGGACCTCGTGGAAGACCGAACTTCTGAGAAAACAGATCAGGAGTCCAGCAGACCACTTCATTGTCATAACAACTCCAGATAGCATTATCCTCAGCCCTACCTCTGAAGATAAAGGTTTGAAGAGCCTCCTTCTGAAACCTTGACGACATAGTTGTCATGAATTGAGTTAAAGAACTCTTATGAAGAGCACCCATCACAAAGTTGGGAACACGGCAGTTACTGCCATATTCGAAGTACAACCCTGATTCATGAAGAATCTGGTTGCGTATAATAGTCAGATCACTAGGAGATCTTGTTATGTTATATATCCTTGGAGCTACAGACAAAGACAACGAGCTATTCAAAGAAGAAGAGAAGATGAAGCTCAAGAAGGCTGGTTGAAAGATGAAGTTTAGGACGATAAATGCGTTGTCATTATAGCCAGGTCATGCCAATATTCAAAGGGCGAACACTCATCCAAAACGTCTTATCGAATAATTTCAAATCCAGAAGAGCAGAAGTCGAAGAGCCTCGACAAAGGGGGAAGCGCCACCTATTAGGATAAAACTACATTCGGCAAATCCTTCTACATGGATTTACTGACGCTCTATTCCACGAAAGCTTAAAATGGATATCAAAGGATTGCATATATCTTTTGATCCAGACAGACATCTACCGTCTTAAATGATATCACTTGAAGATTATACGTTGCAAAAGATAATTTACGTCAGACACAACTTCAGATGTTGAGATATACATGCTAGCATAGCAGAGACGTCAAAAGGTGTGAAAATTCAATACATCTTTTTTTAACAAGATGGTATTACAAGAAACAGGGGAGATTCGAAGACAACACTACATTCAAGATTCTAGAAGGAAGAAGGTCTAAACGGAAAAAAGTCCTCAGTCACAAGATTAGTTGGTCCTTCAGCTAAGTGAGGAAAACTTTGCTCTAGCAGCCAACTAAGTTGCATTCCGTTAAGGAGAGGCACTGCAGGATAATACTCGACGCAATCTCGAACGCTGTTGTAGATATAACCAGCCCAGTCTACTTCGGCTCCATCATCGATCGCCATCATGAGTTGCCAAGTCTCCTTCGAAAAGAACGTATCATCAATACACTCTCCCATCAGCATATTGTTGGCCACACGGTAGAGCACCCAATAAGGAGTGCGCAGATCGTACGCAGAGACCGACAAAGAGAATTCCGACGAAGGACAACGTCTCCATTTCTGCCACGCCGACCACTCAGGGGCAATGTCCGTCACACGACAATTGAAGACCGACCCAGGGCCTCTCGGAAGACCAAATTGACGAGAAAAGATTTCTGGTGACCAATAGATGAGTTTCCCAAGGAAGAAACCATATATGCCATCTTCCTCCAAAGAACAACTCTCCATGAATTCTCGAAGCATGTCGCCTTGAAAACGCCTTGGAGTAGTAGTGACGAATTGGGTTAATCCACTTCGATTTAACCTCGACATGATCATTTCTACAACCCTTGGAGTATTATCGTATAGAGAATTCAAACCAGCCTCGTGAAGAATCTGGTTTCGACGCAATTCTAGAGATTGCCCTGGTGAATCCATCTTGGTTCTTGAAATTCTTGAAGTGGTATCTGAGAAAGGATGTTCCATCTTCATTGATACTCTCTATAGGGTATTTATAATGAGAAAATCTTAACTCATTTCGTCTGAATTGATCAGACTCAACCTACCAGCGTTATTGCTAGTCTGTCGCCCATCGAATAGAAAGACGACACGACAGCATGGTCAAAATACGTCTTGGAAATCGCAGTCAAGGGTCGTCGTATCAGCTAAGGATAAAACTCTGCAAGCGTACAAGCCTCTGCTAGCAACCCAAACTGTGCTAGAAATGGAAGCTCTGCTAGAGTACAGACATCTGCTAGAAAATTCAAATTCTGCTAGATATGGAAACTCTGCTAGAATCAAGACATCCATTATCAAAGACAATCTTTGCTGAAGATGGACACGCTGCTGAAGAGAAGACATCTGCTATGAACTCAACCTTCTGCTAGGAATTCAGAGCACTACTAAAGAACTGTACCGCTAGCAATTAATATCTATGCTAGATTTGCGGAAGCAGCTCAAGACAAAGTCTTTGCTAGATACTTGCGGACTACACTAGCAAATGGGATATCTGCTGCTGAATTACAGTCTATGCTAACGTGGACTTTATGCTAGACTTAACATCTCTGCTGATTAAAGTACATCCTGCTATCAACCTTCACGCTGCTAGGATGTTCACACAGTCATTACGCAATCGACTAACAGAGCATATATCAAAAGGATGATCGCAAAAATATATTGTTCTTTATATATCATCAAGATAGAATTACATCAGCAGATTTAATCAAAAGGAGAAAAAGGTACAAAGGGATAAAAATCTATCCCTCGAAGATTTGAAGGCCCTACAGAGAGATCCGTAAATCTCTGTTCCAACAACCAACTTAGGGGCATCCCGTAAGGAAGGTGTAGATGAGGGAAATGCTGCACACTTTGGCGGACCCTCTGGAAGATAAAAGACGCCCAATCCACCTCTGCCCGATCATCGATAGCCATCATTACCTTCCAAAATTCACGCGAGAAAATCATATCGTCTGGATTGACTCCAACTATCATTCCACAAACTAGCTCAAAGAGGACTTGATAGCGAGGAAGGAGTCCATATGCTGAAGGAGTAGGAGAGAAATGCAGATTAGCAGATCGTCTCCACCTCATCCAGGACGACCATTCGGGCGCAATCTCATCACTGCGATACGCCAATACAGAATTCGGGCTCCTCGGAAGGCCAAATTCTGAAGCAAACGTATCCACAGTCCACTCCACCAATTGGTTTCTCAAGACACCCACAATAGAGTCTCCAACAGACCGACTCTGTTCCAAGAGAGATTGCAGGTGTTCCCTCTGAAACGCATGAGGAGTCAAGGAGATGAACCTAGACAACCCACACGCTTGCAGACTTGACATTACCCACTCTGCTATGTGGTAGTCTTCTTCATACTCCATATACAGACCAGCATCACAGAGGATTCTGTGAAGAGGAACGAAGAGCGATGGACCTTGTTCCATGACTTCGTACTTGAAAGTTTTTTTTAGAAGAGTAAGAGTTGCAAGAAGGCGTGCACAAACGTTTCATCTATCTATGCTATTTAAAGAAGACATCTTGGTTACTTTACGCTGCTGAAGCTGCAGAGTCACTCAGAGGGATGATATAATTCATTAATGAAGAGGTCATATCAGACGAATTCATGATCACGCCTAAAAAGCACAGCCGAAGGTTATTGGGATGATAGCATATTATACGTGGTATCATCTGCGCATTTTTATTCAAATCGGCTGCTGAAGATTTCTAATCAGAAGTATGACGATTACTTCTCATGATGGAGAAGCATTTAATGCGTTCAAACGGCGGCATCAAATGAGATCGGGACACGTCATCCACGCTTACAGATCAAAGGTCGCGGATACTCACACTATCTGACTCTTAACCCTAGCCGTTGAATCAAATTAAAGTGACCTTGAATCCTACCCGTTCATTTTCTCCTCGTACTTCGAAACAATTTAAACACTGTTCAGATTTCAAAACCTCCATCTCCCTTCAGAATTCGCCCAACTCGAAAAACCCTCTCATCGCAAAAAACTACTCTTCCATGGCTTCGAATCAAGATTCTTCAATCATCTTACCCCAAAACACAAATACCTCTCCAAATCTCGAATCATCACCATCCGAAAACCCAGAAACAATCAATTTGCAACCTGCCTCATTTACATATCCCTCGATTACCTGCTCGCCTCTGCATGTTCGACATCCACCTGAGTTCACAGGCATCGAGAAGAAGGAGGACATTGATGAGTCCATCCCTTACTATACCTTAGTGACCATGGCACGACAGAAGAAACTATCGACACATTCGGCAGAACGGAGAAGAGTCGCCCAGATTATGAAGGACAGGATTCTGTACATGCCTCTTGCCAGCAAACAATTTCCTAAATGGATTTTGGACTTACTTGATTCTGAGTTAT
>JAPKLW010004628.1:0-18557 GCA_026898455.1 Plectranthus barbatus
TTAAACTCTCACTTCCTATTATCAATTTTCACCTCTCGGTCCTTCAATTAATAACAAAAACCTATTCCAATCTTCATCTCTCGATCCTTCAAATGAAAATAGATTTGAAATAAAATCAAAGAGTTTAAACCAATAAAAGGGTTTGAAGAATTCGAATCAAAACATGAATCACAAATGAAGAAACCCTAGAATCTGATAAAGAGTCTAGCCTAGCATATTAAAGATAAACTTTGAAACAAAAATTTAAGATTGCATTAAAATAAAGGTGCAGAAAAATAAAGGTACAATAAAATAAAGATTTTGATTCCAGCCCTAAAAACTAAAGAAAACTAAACTATGAACTGAAATTTAAAGTTGGACTGTAATAATCAATAATGAAATAGACATGAGTTTATATAGGAGTAGGGTAAAGCTCTTGAATGGTAGGAATTGATGAAATTGGGCATTTCCTTCTTGAGTTGATGGTATTTAATATTTTCCTTCTTTGCACAAAAGGAATGATTTTCTTGGTTGAAACTTCCCTTTTGGGGTCTTCATTGCTTCTAAATTGATGTGTAACTTGAATCCCAAGCAATTCTCGCCCAAAATATATGAAAAACTCCCAGAATTTTGCCAAAAAATCCACCCCGGCCGAGATGACCCTTTCCACGGTCGAGATGGAGCTGCCCCGGTCGAGATGGCCTTCAACTCGGTCGAAACAGAGACCATTTTCGCCACTTTCGACCCTTCTGCGCAGTATCACGGTTGTGGCCATAACTTTCACTCCCAAACTCCGATTGACCCGATTCCAGTTGCGTTGGAAAGCTAATTCAAAGATATTTCAAATGACATGCTCCATTAGCTCAGATTCCATCTATAAAAGAAGTTGTGACTGTTTATTTGAACATCTGCTGCTTTCAGTACGGGTTTCCATTGGATTTGACGAAAAACCTGCAAAATCTTTCCATGACAAGCATAACACCCTCTAATATATACTCATGCTCAGAAATAAGTAAAAACATAACAAAATGCACTTGAAACAATGGAGAAAAATATAGATAAGTGAGTATAATTATGAGCTTATCAGACACAGAGTCCAACAAAGAGGACAACTCTGACATCGTGGTGTCAGACTCTGGCAGAAGGGAACCACCCTTCTGGATGGAAAAGAATTGGTCTGCATCCCAGGTTATTGGAAAGATCTCTAAAGGAGTTCAAACTCGTAAAAAATATCAAGTAAGCTACAATGAAATATTGAGAATGGTGTGTACCTTCTTTGTGTTTAATTTCACTCATGTTAGTAGTTATATTTCATTAACTAGACCTAAGAATGTTACTAAGGCTCTAAGTGATGTGACTTGGATAATGTCTATACAAGAGGAAATTAATCAGTTTATGGTGAATGATGTTTGGACTTTAGTACCTATAACAAATGACAAGAACATAATAGGCACTGAATGGATTTTAAAAAATGAGTTTGACAAACATGTTAGTGTTATATGAAATGAATTTAGACTTATAGCTCAAGTTGACAAGTTTTCTTTTGATAAAACATTTGCTCGAATAGTTAGGTTAGAGTCTATTGGACTCGTGATGTCTATTGCTTACGCTTCCAATTTCTTCTTATTTCAGATTGATGTCATATATGCATTTCTTAATGAAGTGTTAAACGAGGAAGTCTTTGTAGAGCAAATTAAAGGATTTGAGGACCAAAATAAGTGTGTCAATGTATATATACTTGAGAAAGAGCTATTGGCTAGAGCAAACTCCAATGGCTTGGTACGTCTGGCTAACTAAATCCATCCTTGAATTCATCTTCATTCGAGGTAATACTGATAAAACCCTCTTTATTAAGCGTATAGGGAAGAGATTTATGATAGCACATATTTATATGGATAACCTAATTTTTCGAGCAACTGATGTTAAACTGGTTAATAAGTTCATCACCAGTATGTCAGAGATGTATGAAAGGAGATTGGTAATGGACTTCACAGGTCTTCAGATCAAACAAACCTTAGAAAGGGTAACTATATCACAAAACACTTGCACAACTTGTATGGTTAAAATGTTTGGTCTAGAATTAGCAAAATACATGAGAATTCTCATTTGGTCTAGTGTTAAACTGAGCAAGGACAATAGTGGCGTTGATGTTGAACCTGTACTATATTGGGCTATGATCAGGAGTCTACTATACCTCATTGCTAATAGATCTAATATACTTTTTAGTGTTGAAGTTTGCGTACATGAGTTCAACCAAAAAGCTTCCAAGGGGATAATTCAATATATCTTAGGTACTCCCAACATGGAGTTCTTGTATACAAACTGTTTGAACACTAACATTACAAAAGATAATGACACTGAATGGACAAGAGATGTGGACGATCAAAAAAGCTCAAGTGATGGATGCTTTCTGATTGGCTCTAATCCTGTGTTATGGAACAACAAGAAGTTGAACCACATATCTCTATCCACAGCCGAAGTAGAATACATTGCAACTGCCAACTGGTGCACTCAGATGTTCATGATGAGAGAAATATATGACGATTATGGTGTGGATTTCGAAACTCTAACACTTCTATCTTACAGTGCTAATATCATAGAAATCTCTAACATCTCTATTCAACATTCTTACGCTAAACACATTTATATCGAATACCATTTCATTCAATATTTGGTTAAGAAAAACTTGGTTTCCCTGATATATGTTCCGACTAAAGACCAAATAGCAAACACTTTCTCTAAAGCTCTTGGTTGTGAGAGATTTTCATACTTTAGAAAATCTCTACGCATGTGCAACTCTCCTATCTGAGAGTGTATGTATGAATTTGTTTGTAAACAGTTTTTTTTCTTTCTGACTTAAGTATCTCCATGATGTTTTAGTACGTTCTTTTGATTGTTCTTTCTTCTATGTTATAAAGTCATAGACACAAGAGTGAGGTCTAACATGACTATAAAACATGATGATGTTTAACTTGAAACTTTTCTTGCCAATAAGTACTATGAGCAGGATGTTGCTAGAACACTGTCCATGTGGAAAAACTGTGTAAGTAATTCAAGCTCATCAACTAGTACTGGAAATTGGATGTGATTAGGCACACGATCTATGTGGAAGGAATGTTGAGGTGTTTAAGATCAATTTCTACTTCAATATCATGGTGGCATACTTTTGTCAGGTTTTTGTTTCATTTGTTTATTTTTTTTTTTTAAATTAATTATCAAGAGCTTTTGGTGTGTTATTTGTGCTGGAATTGGTTACAATATATCTCATTCGGTTACTTTGAGTTTTTATCCTAAATATTTTGGATATGTTGGTTAAGATGTTAGTGGGTTGAAGTTGAGATAGTGCTGATATAAGATTCCTTTCTTTTAGGATTTGTGGCTATGTATAATATTTCTTTATTTTGATTTGTTGTTTTGTCATATAATGGCCTACTAACCCAAAAAGTTGAAAAGAAAAAATCTCTTCTTTTTCTTTCTCTCTAGTGATAGTATTGCAGGTTCTCTCAATAACACTCCAGTGTTTGATGTTTCCCTCCGTCAATCTATGAAAGTACCAGAAGGCCTCAAGATATAAGAGTCACTTGATCAACTAATGGCATCCAAAAAGGAAGATCTCTTCTCTGATGCGAATCCAAAAGGTGTTACTCTCTCTAATCTTCAAGCCCAAAATCCAAAGAACCACCATCTCCATCACCTAAACACCCTACTGAAACCTGGCCACAAGTTCCCACTACTGAGAAAATTCCAAACCCTACTAAAAAAAAACATATATCTCTTCAACTGCTACTTCCACCAAATCTGATGTTAACCCAAGGCCTAAGCCACTCAATTCACAGTCTGACACTCAGATGTTAGAAAGTTTGAACAAGAGGCAAACATTTTACGCTGAGTATGCAGCAATCCGGATGACACCTTCCCTTGCAAAGAGTTTGCCCGAGAAATTGGAGAACTCTATCAACCTTCAGAACTGATTCTGACAATGACTTTGACACTACAATGTTAGAGTTCGACTCATTTGATGAAACTGCCTTGGATGAAAATTAAAGTGGATATGCGTGATCTGGTGGAAAACTCTAAGCATGATTTTGAAACTGACAAGAAAGGGAAGAATATTGAAAAAGGATCATCAGTTTCAACCAAGGAAACTGAACCGAAGAAGAAACGAGAACACTCGTGCAAAGAGTCAACAACAAACTATAACATCCTCAAGAAAGAGGCCTACTTCACAATCAGATATTGCTGCAACATTTCATAAGCTAAAAAGGACTAAAATATTTTAGTCTACCTCTGTGGAACCTTTGAGTATACAAAGTAAGAGAGAAGCCAAGGTCAAAAGATGGACTCCAACTAAGAATGCTACCATTTTCACTGAAGAGCAAGCTGATTTCATCTACCGCGTTGGTAAAGATTTCTCCTTCTCTTAGGTTAAATTGTTATTGCTAACATCTTGTGTGCAGTTACAGTGTCCGAAACATCAACATGTTCAACTCGAATGAAAGATCAATTTACTGATCCAAAACATCTAGTGTTCAAGAAAACTCTAACCCTCTCTCACAAGCAATTCAAGAATATCCCCTACACTATGAGTGATGAAAGTGACGATGCTAAAGCAAAACTCTCTTCTACCCAAGTGAATTCACCTAAACGACTACCACAACTTACAAAAAAGGTGGAAGATGTTCTGCAGCAAACAAAGGAATTGGAACAAGCTTTTCATCCAGCTACCATTCAGGGGGAGACATTACATTATTCTGAACTAGTGATTTTATTATAATAGTTTTTGTGATGGTTGATCCATTGGTTCTATTTTCCATCTTTGGTATGTTTGGATATGCATCATGGCTACTCTATGTTTTATCATGGTTACTCCATATTTTGTTTTGGAATGGAAGCTGGAAGGATAAGCTTAAGGGGGAGATTGTCGGTGTCGATAATAAACATATATTTAACATCTAGATGTTGTTGGGAATTATCCCTAAAATCTTCCTTATGACTTATTTGTAAAAGGTTTTGTTGGATCAAACCTTATCTAGTTGGTCGATCATTTGCTGAAATCTAGAAAGTCTAACGCAACTTGTAAAAGTCCTGTATAAGTTAAACATCGAGTTGTAATAGACTAGTGTGCTATGAAGACTCCCTAGCAGAGATGATAAGATGATTCGGAAAGTCAAACTCACAGACTGCTAGAGAAGTTGGCAAACAAGAACGTTAGAATGCTAAGGAATTAGCATTCGCGCGTTTCAGCAATCAATGAAGAATCACATATAAAACAAGTCAAAGGATCTCAAGGAATATTCCTTTAGCAACGTTGAAGCCGAGCTGCGACTCTGACAAAAAGGACGCACAATGGACGAGACTTTCCCTAAGTAGTCTGGGAAGTACATCTCCACCCAGAAAGGCGTTCTACCAGTTTGATCCATTCTTGGAGAAAGAAGCCGTTGTGTCTAACAGGTATGGAGATTCAAAGTTTTGAATCTCCAACTATAAAAGGCAGAATTCAAGAACTGGATAGACTACTGCTTTTACAAATCTACAAGTGCTCTTATCACTTTACTCACGAACGCTCAAGCTAAAGATTCCCTTGACAAAGTGATCCTTAAAAGTAGTCAGTTGAGAGCCATCTTAAAGTCTATCTGAAGACTCTCAACAACCTGTGGTGTCGTTCATTGAAGTACTGACACTCCATTGAAGATATTCCTGATTGCATTCAAGGATATCTCAATCATTGGGATTCATTTCTTTTAGAAAGGAATCCAACAGTCACTCTTGAAAAACTGTGACTCACACGGGCATTAGCCGCAGACCTGTTAAGTTCCGAGGCAAACTATAAATGCCTCATTAGCAAAGGACAAGTTTTACGAAGGTGTGACCTTGACTTGCCCGGAGCTGTGATCGGAGAAGTTCAGATTCACGGAGGATAGCTGTCAAGTAGCCAGGCCGAAAGCTCACTGCCTACTTAACTGGAAAGGCGATTCCTTGTACTCTGTATACTTTTCTAGTGAAATTCTTAGCGCTTCGGCTAAGGAGTGGACGTAGATCTATTTGATCGAACCACTATAAATCCTGTGTTCATTTACTGCTTTACTTACTGTTTTATTAGTTTACTGTTCGAAGGTTGATTTAAAACCTAGCAACAGAGTTGCTAGTGTATATCTGTAAACTAACATAAACAACAACTTGAGATAAGAAAACATTTTGCTGACAACGATATTAAGTGCAAGTGACTTTAATCTATTCCACTGCATTTCGTGTTATACTTTATAACACGACGACTCTGATATTTCGGGACCAACAAGTGGTATCAGAGCAGGAGGTTGAAAAACCGACTGCTTCTGAGTCGCTTTAAGACCAGATCTATCGCTTTCCTTGCACTTTTATACATTTCTTTTCTCTCAGCTCAGGAAATCACTCAAAGAGCATACAAAATGATGAACCACTCCCTTGGAGAATATGACAGAGAGAACTTCTCATCCTGGAAGAAGATGGCTCTCATACAACTTCAGAGCATACACCCTGAGATGGCTGACATACTCTTAAGAGGTCCGATCCAGATTATGAAAGTTAACACTTTTATAGGACAAGGACGTGCTGAAGATGCTTCTGGAGGAGAACCAAGACCTCCAAGACCTGAAATAGTTCCTAAACCATTTGACGAATACACCAGTGAAGACAAGAAGAGAGCTCAACTAGAGCATGTGGCAAAGAAACTTATTCTTGACTCTCTTCCAAAATTGATGAAAGAAAAGGCGCTTGACATGGAAACTGCTAAAGAAATGTGGGACTACGTGTGCGAATCCTCTCAGGAAACGGATCAAATGAGACGCAACAAACTGCAGGTACCCGTAGATAAGTACGAATCTTTTTCTATGCGTGCAGGAGAAACTATTCAAAACATGGAGGAACGCTTCAACACAATAATTGGAGAACTAAGGAGTCTTGGAAAGAAGTATGACAATGGAGAAATGAACAATAAAATCATCTCCAAACTCTATCCAAGAGATGACTGGTTCGCAAAAGTAACAAGCATGAGTGAGAAAGACCTCAACAAATTGACTACATCTGAGGTATTCGCTCAACTCAAGCTCATGAATTTATAATACAGTAGTCAAAGAAAAATGAAACAGCTGTAACACAAGCCGCTTCCACTTATGCTGGAAACTCTGAGGACTTAGCATATTTTGCTAAGAAGGACTACAACAAATTCAAGCTGAAAAGACCTTACTATAAACCAGAAAGAGCCACTCCAGAATCCCCCTCGAAAGAAGGAACTTCCAGTGCAGGTACATCAGCAATTGATCTAAAGATCAATGAACTGGAAGAGCAGATGAAGAAAATGCAGAGAATGCTGAATGAAGCAAAGGCCGAAAAGGAAGTAAAAGAAATTACATCATCAACTTCTAACCGCTCTTTAGAGCGAAAAATTAGAACTTGCTTTGAGTGTGGTTCTCCAGATCACTTGAAGCATGATTGTCCGAAGGTCAGCAAAGAAGAACGAGATCGCCTGAAGCAACGATTTGAAAGACGCACTGCTAAAGCTGTAACCAAGGCACTGCTAACTAGGACAGAGATTGCTGATGAAGAAGAGTTATATTGCTCATCAGAAGAGGATGATAGCGAAGAAGCCTTGTTTGTACTAATGGCAAACATCTCTGAAGATCAGTCTGCTGATGCGAACTACGATGCTGAGAAAGCAAATGAATCAGCTCTAGCTGCTGAGGAAGCAGAGGTATTGTCCACTAACTCATCTAGCAATCAAATTATAGACAAATCGGAGGAATCACATTTCGATTCCGAACAAGATTATCTAGTGGAACTATCATTAGAATTTGCAAAAATGTATGAAATCAAAAATGAGATTGTGGGAGAAAATGCTTCGCTAAAACTTCACATTACAAGTTTAACCGAGGAAGTCAAAAGACTAAGGTTAGATAGTGAAGAACTCCTCAAATTAAAAGAAGATTTCTCACAGTTATCAGAAAGATTTCAAACATTAGAAAAAGAAAACCAAACATTGAAAAACAAACCAAAAGAGGATTGCATTTGCATGTATGCATCCAGCAGGGCTGCTCTCAATGCCCTTGTAAGTAGTCAAAGACATCATTATGATAAGTCTGGACTTGGATGCGAATCATCAAAAAGAATGTCAAAATCCAATGATAATTCTTTTATGCAAAATCCAATTTTGTTTGTAACTGCAGGGTATAGCTCCAATGAAAAAGGTAAAGGAGTAATGTCTGCTGAAACCTTGTCTGTTAGAACAAAGGATAAACCTCAGCAGAGTATGTTCACTGAAGCTCAACAGAGTTCTACATCAAAGAAAGCCAATAATTCATCTGCTAGATCTCAGCAGAGGACAGAGTATGCTAAGCCCTTATCTAATGGACCTCAGCAGAGGATCCGAAAGACAAATGCTGAACATAACTCTAAGCCTCAGCAGAAGATCCAAAAGATGAATAATAGGCAAGTATTTGATAGAAATCTGCAGAGAAATTCTAGAGTATACACTGAACACTACTCAACCAATCCTAGGAGTACTGAGCATTCAAATTTCAACGCAAGGATAGTACATCCTAATTTTCATCTGAGAAGGCCTACACAGTACAATGCTGTGAGACCCAGCTACCCGCAGAATATACTGCATAAAAGGAATATCTATGCTAAGCCTGAGCCCATTCCACATTATTCTTCAAAGGCAAGGACGGCTAAATTCACTCATTCATCTAGAAACAGAAATTTTATGCCAAAGGTCAAGAAAGTGGTGAATAGTGAAACCAAGACAAAAGTCTTGAAAATCACTAAGATGTGGGTTCCGAAAGGAACAATGCTTCATGCTAATCCTGCAGGACCCGACACTAAACGGGTACCTAAATTTACTTGATTTACTTGCAGGAACAGGACTCCATAGCTAAGGAAACATGTATATCCAATGAATGGGTCCTGGACAGCGGTTGCTCTGCTCATATGACCGGAAATGAAGAACTATTCTCAGACATAAGAAGATTATTCAACGGTCCAAGAGTCAAGTTCGGAGACAACAGTGAAGGAGAAGTAGTTGGACGAGGTTGCATTGAAAGGAATGGCTTGAGAATCGTCAACGTAGCGCTTGTCTCCAACCTGAAGCACAACTTGCTCAGCATAAGTCAACTATGTGAAAATGGGTATATTGTATCTTTTAAAAATACTGGCTGTACTATTGCTGATGCTATTTCAGGAGAAGTAAAGTTACGAGGGATCCGCAAGGGTGGATTATATATTGTCGATTGGGAAAGTGGTCTACAACATTCATGTTTTCTAGCTCTCAATAAGGAGGAAACAACATGGCTATGGCATAAAAGGTTCAATCACTTAAACTTCAAAACCATTAACTATCTTGCCAAACATAAGCTTGTTGTAGGTCTACCAAATAGCACCTTCCGCAAAGAAGGAATATGCAAGTCATGCCAACAAGGAAAGCAACCCAAATCATCCTTCAAGTCAAATCCTGAAAAAGGGACATCTCAAAGGATTCTGGAATTGCTTCATATGGATCTATTTGGCCCAGTCACGCCACCCACTGTAAGTAAACGTCTATATACACTGGTGGTGGTTGATGACTTCTCCAGGTACACTTGGGTACGCCTACTGAAGACGAAGGACGAAGTTAAGCTTATCCTTCCGGAGTTGATTCTCAAAGAACAAAACAGTAAAGAAGTTACTGTAAAGAGGATTCGATCTGACAATGGAACAGAATTCTGTAACGGAGCGCTGATGGATTTCTGCGCTGAAGCTGGAATATCACATGAAAAATCTACAGCATGAACTCCTCAACAGAATGGTTTAGCAGAAAGAAGGAATCGAACGCTGAAAGAAGCCGTTCGCTCAATGCTAGCAGACTCGAAGCTTCCTACTAAGTATTGGGGTGAAGCAGTCATGACGGCCTGCTACACACAGAACAGGAGTGCTATCACGAGCAGATTCAACAAAACTCCCTATGAAATATATCACGGTCGTAAGCCTTCTATAACTCATCTACGTGCTTTTGGTTCCACATGTTATATTCACAATAACGGCAAAACTAAACTTAATACCTTCTCACCTAAATCTGACGAGGGTGCACTTCTTGGATATGGACACCCCACTCATAAAGGTTACAGGGTATTAAATAAGGTTACTGGCATTGTGGAAATAACATGCAATGTTATTTTTGATGAGTCTACTTTAGTGCGCAGTGAAAATAAAGAAGAAAAGATTAGCAATCATGAGACTGATGATGTCAATGATCATACATTTCTAAATTCTTTCGAGAATATAAGTATTGATCCGACTAAGTCTATGACTGAATGCAATCCAAACGCGACGCACTCAGCAGGAGATCAAACTGCTGACAAGGCCAGTGATGCTAATGATCATGCTGAGGCCAAATCAACACACATCATAAACGAATCAACTATCCTAGAAGTGATTAATGATGAAGACGACGAAGGAACTCCAAATCTAGAGAGTGATGCTAAGACCGATGCTGATACAGTCACAATCAATGCTGAAGTTGCTGCTCCCTTGGAAGAAGTGGCAGGTCAAGCTGCTACAGACCATCTGAATGATGAAGCACCCACTGCTGAATTACCAGTAGAGGATCCAGAAAACGATGAAGGAAATGCCAACATTCCTAATGCTGAGCACCAGACAAATGATGAAGGGAACACTTCAGCAGATGACGATCAAGAAGACGTACCAAGTGCTAACATTCAAAACAAACCTACGTGGTTACGCGCTCATCCTCCAGAAGGAATTCTTGGGAACATCAATGACCCTTTATTAACAAGGCGAGGAAATGCTAATGCAATGTTAGCGTGCTACATTTCAAATGAAGAGCCCAAGAAAGTCGAAGAAGCTCTGCTAGACTCCGATTGGGTGAATGCTATGCAAGAGGAGCTTGCAGAATTCACAAGAAACAATGTGTGGGAGCTAGTAGACAGGCCAGAGCATCAGAGTGTGATAGGCACTAAATGGGTATTCAAAAATAAGAAGGATGAATCTGGCACAGTTGTAAGGAAAAAAGCAAGACTCGTAGCCAAAGGATATAGACAATGCGAAGGCATTGACTATGATGAGACGTTTGCTCCGGTAGCAAGACTGGAAGCAATTCGCTTATTTTTAGCATATGCTGCGTATCACGAATTCGATGTGATGCAAATGGATGTGAAAAGTGCTTTTCTCAATGGCGAGCTCAAGGAGGAAGTTTACGTCGAACAACCACCAGGATTTGAGCATGGTAATCAAGTCTACAGACTCAAGAAAGCACTGTACGGTCTGAAGCAAGCACCAAGAGCATGGTATGGAACATTATCAAAGTTCTTGCTATCTAATGGATTTCAGAAAGGGAGGATAGATCAAACTCTCTTTCGCATCAAAGATGGAGATAGCATTCTGCTAGTTCAAATATATGTCGACGATATAATTTTTGGATCGAAGAATCAAGATCTATGCGATAAATTCTCCGATCTCATGACCAGCAACTTTCAAATGAGTATGATGGGAAAGATGTCTTATTTCCTTAGATTACAAGTTCAACAATCCAGAGAGGGGATCTTCATCCACCAGAAGAAGTATACTCGTGACCTTATTGCAAAATATTGTCCAGAAAAGACTAAGAGCTTACGAATTCCTATAAGCACAACCTGTATTGCTGCTCTTGAAAAGGAAGGAGAAGATATTAATCCTACTCTGTATCGTGGAATCATAGGATCTCTGCTATACCTCACTGCTAGCAGACCCGACATATCCTATGCAGTAGGACTATGCACAAGATATCAAGCTAATCCTAAGAAGTCACACTTCGACACTGCTAAGAGGATTGTTCGCTACTTGAAGTGCACAGAAGGACTAGGAATCTGGTATCCTAGAGCCGATAGCCTTTCTCTCAGTGGATACTCAGATTCAGACTTCGGAGGATGCAAGATTGATAGGAAGAGCACAAGTGGCACGTGTCAATTTCTGGGACACAAGCTTATAAGCTGGTTTAGCAAAAAACAGCATTCTGTTGCCACTTCGACCACCGAAGCGGAGTATGTGGCAGCTGCTAGTTGTTGTTCACAGATAATCTGGATAAAACAACAGTTGGAGGATTATGGTATTACTCCTGAATGCGTGCTAATCTACTGTGATAACAACAGTGCGATGTGTATTACAAAGAATCCCGTTCATCACTCCAGAACAAAGCACATTGATATTCGTCACCACTTCATCAGAGATCATCAGGAGAAGAAGGACATAGACGTTCAATATATATGCACTGAAGATCAAATTGCGGATATCTTTACAAAACCGCTTCCGGAGTCACGATTCAAGGAGTTATGCATTAAATTGGGACTAATGGAATTAGACGAGACTATGGATGAATGAAATATGGTTTTCATTCTTTCTGGATTTCTTGAAGACTCAATATTCGAATTATAAAGATGCTCATTATTCAGCAGAGCATTTATGGCTATTTAGCAGAAGATGTTAACTATCTTGATCACTATTACGGATTTATGTGATCTATGCTATTCAAACCCAAGTATGTGTCCGGAAGATGCAGATAATAAGAAGATAACTCTTCATTTATAGCACAATGATGGAAGAACGATCATCTTACACCCTTCCAGATCAAAGGGGAGAGAAAGAGAGAAAGAGTGGATACAAACAGCGAAGAGAGGAGTACGTACATAAAAAAAAAAATAGAGTACTGTCAGATTTCTAATTACAGACATCACATGGTACGAGGATCTCTTGGAAAGAAGTCGGATGGATGAAGGGTCGATGGGCCAACAGCAAGATCAGGAACAGTTTGCTCCAGCAGCCAGCTAAGCTGCATTCCATTTGACAACCCGGCGCTAGGCCAGACGTTGATAACTTCCTTCACCTGGTCAAATACTAGCTTCGCCCAATTGGCATGGAGCCATCCATCGTCGACCACCATCATTGCCTGCCAGACTCCTTTGGTGAGAGATGTTTCCTCGTCGGCGTACATTCCGTTCACCATCCCGTTACAGATGTCGTACAAAACACCGTACTCAGGACGAAGGCCTAGTGGCGACACCGTGGTGGAGAACTCGCGCCAATGTCCTCTCTTCCAACGCTTCCAACAAGAGAACTCTGGCGCCACATCACGAGAATGATAGTTGTAGATAGAACTATCACCTTTGGGTAAGTTGAAGTCTCGAGCAAAGGAATCAACGGTCCACTTCACCAAACAATCATTCAAAGTACCGAAGATGGTGTCACCCTCAACTTGCGCTTCACTTTAGAATTTATGAAGCACCTCTCGATGGAAATGCTGTGGGGTAATCGTAACATATTTATCAATGCCAGAGGATACCAATTTCTGCATCACCACATCCGGAACCCTGGGATCACTCGCATAGCAGCGACGAAGGTTCTCCTCACAGAAGATTGGATTACGACTAATGGTCAAGTGATACATGGGAGAATCTGGGGAACTCGGATTAGAGTTAGACGAAGCAGGGGATTCGTGGTGTGACATGCTTGAAGAAGGAGAAGACATGTTCTAAAGAATTATGGAAAGGATGTTAGAGATGAAGTGAAGTGAGTCTGAAGCGTCTACTTATAGACGAATGGCAACCACCATATTAATGACGGTCTGATCCATTGAGAACAGGAACGTCATGATTCAACGTAATGATTCACTACGTTGGACACTCAATCGTCACCTCGAAATTCCAAACGCTGTGACGATAGGAAGCCTCAGGTCTAATCCAGTGCCTGGCTCGAGAATCATAATAACTTCTTCATGAATAGTGACTCTCTATGATTAGACTCACACTACTTCATTTCATCATTTATCTGGAGTTTATCATGTTCAGAATTAAATGTTCTCATTTCCAGCAAAATGGTTTGAACAATCACAATTGAACTTGAATTTCAAGAGAATTCATTGCTGAAGAGGATGAATGAGTCCAAGCTCTAATTCTATCTATGAGAATATTTCCTACAGGCGAATATTCATTATCAATTCTGGATTACAAAAGATGACAATTACATGAAAAGGACTGCTACATCATCAAATACATCATTTATGCTGAAAAACTAACTACAAGTTTTTCGTGAAGACTACAAAGAAGGAGAACTTAGAGCATTTCTCAACCGCAGTTTGGGAAATGAGCTCTCAAGGGATAGTAATCAAAACCCATCAAAGGAAGCCCTTCAGAGACCAGATGTGGAAAGGACTGTTCAAGCAACCTACTTAGCTGCATGCCAGTTGGTAGAGGAATCTGAGGACAAAGATCAATACATTTCTTCACTCCATCGAAGAGGAATCCAGCCCAGTCAACATCCTTCCTTTCAGCATCAATGGCCATCATGGGTCTCCAGATCCGCTGATTCATCACATAGTTCTCAGCAGGGACACCGAAGGTGACATTGCTCACAATGTCAAAGATGACCCTATATTCCTCCTTCAGATGCAGACACGAAGGCGAAGGTGAAAACTCATATTCAGCAGAATGCCTCCATTCATTCAAGTAACGAACTTTCGGAGCAGTAAGATGGTGGAACACGCCCATGACCCGTACTGGACCTCGTGGAAGACCGAACTTCTGAGAAAACAGATCAGGAGTCCAGCAGACCACTTCATTGTCATAACAACTCCAGATAGCATTATCCTCAGCCCTACCTCTGAAGATAAAGGTTTGAAGAGCCTCCTTCTGAAACCTTGACGACATAGTTGTCATGAATTGAGTTAAAGAACTCTTATGAAGAGCACCCATCACAAAGTTGGGAACACGGCAGTTACTGCCATATTCGAAGTACAACCCTGATTCATGAAGAATCTGGTTGCGTATAATAGTCAGATCACTAGGAGATCTTGTTATGTTATATATCCTTGGAGCTACAGACAAAGACAACGAGCTATTCAAAGAAGAAGAGAAGATGAAGCTCAAGAAGGCTGGTTGAAAGATGAAGTTTAGGACGATAAATGCGTTGTCATTATAGCCAGGTCATGCCAATATTCAAAGGGCGAACACTCATCCAAAACGTCTTATCGAATAATTTCAAATCCAGAAGAGCAGAAGTCGAAGAGCCTCGACAAAGGGGGAAGCGCCACCTATTAGGATAAAACTACATTCGGCAAATCCTTCTACATGGATTTACTGACGCTCTATTCCACGAAAGCTTAAAATGGATATCAAAGGATTGCATATATCTTTTGATCCAGACAGACATCTACCGTCTTAAATGATATCACTTGAAGATTATACGTTGCAAAAGATAATTTACGTCAGACACAACTTCAGATGTTGAGATATACATGCTAGCATAGCAGAGACGTCAAAAGGTGTGAAAATTCAATACATCTTTTTTTAACAAGATGGTATTACAAGAAACAGGGGAGATTCGAAGACAACACTACATTCAAGATTCTAGAAGGAAGAAGGTCTAAACGGAAAAAAGTCCTCAGTCACAAGATTAGTTGGTCCTTCAGCTAAGTGAGGAAAACTTTGCTCTAGCAGCCAACTAAGTTGCATTCCGTTAAGGAGAGGCACTGCAGGATAATACTCGACGCAATCTCGAACGCTGTTGTAGATATAACCAGCCCAGTCTACTTCGGCTCCATCATCGATCGCCATCATGAGTTGCCAAGTCTCCTTCGAAAAGAACGTATCATCAATACACTCTCCCATCAGCATATTGTTGGCCACACGGTAGAGCACCCAATAAGGAGTGCGCAGATCGTACGCAGAGACCGACAAAGAGAATTCCGACGAAGGACAACGTCTCCATTTCTGCCACGCCGACCACTCAGGGGCAATGTCCGTCACACGACAATTGAAGACCGACCCAGGGCCTCTCGGAAGACCAAATTGACGAGAAAAGATTTCTGGTGACCAATAGATGAGTTTCCCAAGGAAGAAACCATATATGCCATCTTCCTCCAAAGAACAACTCTCCATGAATTCTCGAAGCATGTCGCCTTGAAAACGCCTTGGAGTAGTAGTGACGAATTGGGTTAATCCACTTCGATTTAACCTCGACATGATCATTTCTACAACCCTTGGAGTATTATCGTATAGAGAATTCAAACCAGCCTCGTGAAGAATCTGGTTTCGACGCAATTCTAGAGATTGCCCTGGTGAATCCATCTTGGTTCTTGAAATTCTTGAAGTGGTATCTGAGAAAGGATGTTCCATCTTCATTGATACTCTCTATAGGGTATTTATAATGAGAAAATCTTAACTCATTTCGTCTGAATTGATCAGACTCAACCTACCAGCGTTATTGCTAGTCTGTCGCCCATCGAATAGAAAGACGACACGACAGCATGGTCAAAATACGTCTTGGAAATCGCAGTCAAGGGTCGTCGTATCAGCTAAGGATAAAACTCTGCAAGCGTACAAGCCTCTGCTAGCAACCCAAACTGTGCTAGAAATGGAAGCTCTGCTAGAGTACAGACATCTGCTAGAAAATTCAAATTCTGCTAGATATGGAAACTCTGCTAGAATCAAGACATCCATTATCAAAGACAATCTTTGCTGAAGATGGACACGCTGCTGAAGAGAAGACATCTGCTATGAACTCAACCTTCTGCTAGGAATTCAGAGCACTACTAAAGAACTGTACCGCTAGCAATTAATATCTATGCTAGATTTGCGGAAGCAGCTCAAGACAAAGTCTTTGCTAGATACTTGCGGACTACACTAGCAAATGGGATATCTGCTGCTGAATTACAGTCTATGCTAACGTGGACTTTATGCTAGACTTAACATCTCTGCTGATTAAAGTACATCCTGCTATCAACCTTCACGCTGCTAGGATGTTCACACAGTCATTACGCAATCGACTAACAGAGCATATATCAAAAGGATGATCGCAAAAATATATTGTTCTTTATATATCATCAAGATAGAATTACATCAGCAGATTTAATCAAAAGGAGAAAAAGGTACAAAGGGATAAAAATCTATCCCTCGAAGATTTGAAGGCCCTACAGAGAGATCCGTAAATCTCTGTTCCAACAACCAACTTAGGGGCATCCCGTAAGGAAGGTGTAGATGAGGGAAATGCTGCACACTTTGGCGGACCCTCTGGAAGATAAAAGACGCCCAATCCACCTCTGCCCGATCATCGATAGCCATCATTACCTTCCAAAATTCACGCGAGAAAATCATATCGTCTGGATTGACTCCAACTATCATTCCACAAACTAGCTCAAAGAGGACTTGATAGCGAGGAAGGAGTCCATATGCTGAAGGAGTAGGAGAGAAATGCAGATTAGCAGATCGTCTCCACCTCATCCAGGACGACCATTCGGGCGCAATCTCATCACTGCGATACGCCAATACAGAATTCGGGCTCCTCGGAAGGCCAAATTCTGAAGCAAACGTATCCACAGTCCACTCCACCAATTGGTTTCTCAAGACACCCACAATAGAGTCTCCAACAGACCGACTCTGTTCCAAGAGAGATTGCAGGTGTTCCCTCTGAAACGCATGAGGAGTCAAGGAGATGAACCTAGACAACCCACACGCTTGCAGACTTGACATTACCCACTCTGCTATGTGGTAGTCTTCTTCATACTCCATATACAGACCAGCATCACAGAGGATTCTGTGAAGAGGAACGAAGAGCGATGGACCTTGTTCCATGACTTCGTACTTGAAAGTTTTTTTTAGAAGAGTAAGAGTTGCAAGAAGGCGTGCACAAACGTTTCATCTATCTATGCTATTTAAAGAAGACATCTTGGTTACTTTACGCTGCTGAAGCTGCAGAGTCACTCAGAGGGATGATATAATTCATTAATGAAGAGGTCATATCAGACGAATTCATGATCACGCCTAAAAAGCACAGCCGAAGGTTATTGGGATGATAGCATATTATACGTGGTATCATCTGCGCATTTTTATTCAAATCGGCTGCTGAAGATTTCTAATCAGAAGTATGACGATTACTTCTCATGATGGAGAAGCATTTAATGCGTTCAAACGGCGGCATCAAATGAGATCGGGACACGTCATCCACGCTTACAGATCAAAGGTCGCGGATACTCACACTATCTGACTCTTAACCCTAGCCGTTGAATCAAATTAAAGTGACCTTGAATCCTACCCGTTCATTTTCTCCTCGTACTTCGAAACAATTTAAACACTGTTCAGATTTCAAAACCTCCATCTCCCTTCAGAATTCGCCCAACTCGAAAAACCCTCTCATCGCAAAAAACTACTCTTCCATGGCTTCGAATCAAGATTCTTCAATCATCTTACCCCAAAACACAAATACCTCTCCAAATCTCGAATCATCACCATCCGAAAACCCAGAAACAATCAATTTGCAACCTGCCTCATTTACATATCCCTCGATTACCTGCTCGCCTCTGCATGTTCGACATCCACCTGAGTTCACAGGCATCGAGAAGAAGGAGGACATTGATGAGTCCATCCCTTACTATACCTTAGTGACCATGGCACGACAGAAGAAACTATCGACACATTCGGCAGAACGGAGAAGAGTCGCCCAGATTATGAAGGACAGGATTCTGTACATGCCTCTTGCCAGCAAACAATTTCCTAAATGGATTTTGGACTTACTTGATTCTGAGTTAT
>JAPKLW010004629.1:0-25742 GCA_026898455.1 Plectranthus barbatus
TGGGTGTAAAAATATTATTTGCTTAACCGCTTTACTGCAGTTATCAATCGTTCTTAGGGTATCAAAACAAATCAGATTGAATAAACCCAATGCATGCTCCTAATATTTAAATTACAAAGGATGGATCTAAGGAATACCTGAACTCCAACAACTGATCTACACATCTAGATCGGAGACAATGACGAAGGAGTAGATCTGGATGTGGGATCGATCCAACCTATCTTGTTCCAACAGATCTGATCTTTTGATCTGTTCCCTTGCTTCTCAGAAATCTGGGTAGGATACGCTACCGAGTTGAATCAAAGATTCGGAGGAATCGATCACTTCCTCCCAATGAAACAGTCGTCGCCCCTCTCTCTCTTCTCACAAAGATGTGTGTAAAACCTAATTAGATCTGAAGAGAGAAAGGCTTATATAGTACTAGGGTTTACAAAAACCCTAACCCTAATGGGCTCTGAGCATTATGTGGGCCAGACTAGGGACCAAATGCAAATAATAAAGTGGTCCCTCTTTATTAATTAATTCCATGTCCAACCCAGAACATAATTAATTAATAAAACATTGTTTTAACCTTCACCACGGTAACAATGCTGACTCACCCCTTTATAACCCCTTATTTTGGAACGGGTTGCATTAAACTTGAATGATCCACATTTTAAGGTTCTGGACATTCATTAATTAATTTGGCTTATGACAATTAGCCATACTTAATTAATCTCTTATTTCCTGAGTAGTACCACTCACTCCTTTTCACTTATGTCTGAATTAAATAATTTAACCTACAGGGTTTAGCATAATGAACTTTGTGAGCTCTTCAGGGAATGTCCCCATCCTAAAGCAGATATGATTACCTACATGTCCGGCCTAAGAAAGCCACACACAAACCGCCACACCCAAGATGCAGGTATAAGAGTACATGAAAGACTCGCCACCATTAGCAAGTCAAAATGTGGTCAACTTATGTATGCCCCTTAGCCTTCCATTAGGTATAAGATCATAACAAGTATCTAGAGATCTGGCTCATTCATATGTCAATTAGAATGGCACATCTCACTGTTGATCCCATCAATGCATAAAGATGTACCGACACATCAAGTAGCTAGGATAAGCTCACTTATAAACTGATATATCGCAGCCTAAACCGACAGCCAATCCAGGGACTGTCTCAGCCGTGATACTGTTTATGATACGATCCTCGTCGGAAGGTTTAGATCGCAGCCCAGGAACAAGAGTAGACACGACGCGGAAACGACTCGGACAAAACTAGAAACGGAACGATAATAGGAATGGAAGTCCAGCAACCCTAATTCAACCCTTCAAATGACGTATTCCAGACGAATCTCATATACGCCCCAAGAAGCTGAAGAACTAACGAATGCTGAACGGTAGAAGACACCACAATCGGATGTGTAAGTCCGGTTGATAAGTCAATTCGAATTTCAAGGTAATCCACATAAATTCTTGAGCTTTCAGAATTGGAGAAATAAACTCACAAATATTATTAAACTGAAAACTGAGTCTAAATTCGAAAATAAGCAGCCCTATATATAGAGTGTAAAAACGAAATCTCTACTCCTAATCTATCTAGGAAATCAAATCTAAAAAAGATATATCAAATCTTTCAAGATATACAACATGTATATCTTGAAAATAACTTCTAAAAACTAAATAAAACCTATTAAATTAGAAATTACATTATATCTAAGCCCAAATCAACTTAATTAAGCCCAGATGTCATAATTAAATTAATCCATCTTGGCCCAATTTTATTTTCAACTCCGATGGGCTTCTTGAATACTTCTTGAGCCCAAATCTCTTTAATCAGCACTTGTAATCCATCTCTTAACTTCTTGGCCCTAGCTCTCGTCATAGGTCCACACAGTATGAAAATGTGTGCAAAACCTAAGTGAAGATTAACAAAAGAATCTCATATCATAATGCATAATATAATATCTAAAATGAATATCTCAGTATAATGAATCATACGAGCAATACAATGACCATTAGATGAAGTAGAACTTCGAATAACTAATATTGTTTTAGAATTTAATGAAGTAGATTATAGATAAAATGAACACAACTGAAGTTAATTCATTGTTCGTAATGATTAAGTTGCCCTTTAATGAAGTAAAATGAGGATAAAATGACGTGTTTTCTGTTGAAGCTTATATGTAATCTGGATCGTTGATGTTGTCAAATCTATGAACTATATTTTTCCTCATTTCTCACAATAAGGGCTATTCTAACCAAATCAGATCCTATATCTTATTTGCGTTATATGGTTACCCACCTTTCTTATGTTATATGAGACAAAAATCTAGCCATCCAATTTGAATCTGGACGGATAGGATTAGATTTTGAAAGTTTAAATTTTGTAATTAAATATATATTGAGGGTAATGAGGTAATTAACTTATATTATTCTATCTCATTAATCAACCCAACACGATTTCTTAGTTTTCTCTCTTTCATTATTTTGTATCTCATCTATCATTCTTATAAAATTTTTAAATAATCATAACTAATTCAATTTAAGTAATTTTTTCACATATTATATATCAAGTTAAAGATAATTTAACTATCTTTCAAACAAAATCCCTATTACATATTTTCGGAATAAGATAATCGCAATAAAACTAAATAATTTAATAGCTAAAACTAAATAATTTACCATAATACATAGAATAATGTAATGGCATATTATATTTACCTAATTTTGATGTTGTTCATATAAAAATTGGGAAAAATCTTGATTTCACTGTTGCAGTTGCATTTTATAGATTAAAAAGGTGTCTCAGTGGTACATTATCATGTGTCGTCTTTGTATTACATTATTCATGTTTGTTTTTTCGAGTGCGTGAGATATATACTTATGTGTTGCTTGAATGGTACATTATGTATCAATTGAGTGGTACATTATGTGTTGCTTGAATGGTACATTATGTATCGATTGAGTGATACATTATGTGTCGAATGTGTATTAATTATTCACATATATTTTTTGCGATTATCGGATATAGATCAAAGGGTTGCCTGAATGGTACATTGTGTATTGACTATGTGGTACATTATGTATCGACTTTATAGTAAATTATTCGACCGTATATTACATTATTCATTTATTTTTTGCGGTTGCATGATGTATATAAAAAAATTGTCTATTTGATACATTACGTATTGACTGAGTAGTACATTATTTGTTGATTATTTATTATATACTTCATTTTATCTTAGTTATACTTCATTTTATCTTAGTTATACTTCATTTTATCTCAATTGCGAATCATTATAAAATAAATTCGATTCAAATTTTGATGTTACACGTGACATGCATTTTATCTTAGCAGTTCTTCATTATATCTTAGTTATTCTTCATTTTATCTCAATTGTGATTCAGTATAAAATAAATTCGATGTGAATTTTGATGTTACACGTGACATGCATTTTATCTTAGCAGTTCTTCATTATATCTTAGTTATTCTTCATTTTATCTCAATTGTTGTTCATTATAAAATAAATTAAATAAAAATAAAATCATTTTTCGGAAAAAATGATTTCAATTCTCTTCATTTTATCTCATATATACATCATTAAATGAAAAAGATTAAATTTTTAGAAACAGTTCTCTTCATTTTATCTCCTCTATACTTCATTAAATGAAAAATAAATAAATTAAATAAAAATAAAATCAATTTTTTGGAAAAAGTATTTCAGTTCTCTTCATTTTATCTCCTATATACATCATTAAAAGAAAAAAATTTAAATTTTTAGAAACAGTTCTCTTCATTTTATCTCCTCTATACTTCATCAAATGGAAAAAATTAAATTAAATAAAAATGAAATTAATTTTTCAGAAGAATATATTAAGTTCATTTTATCTATTTAAAACTTCATTAAATTAGAAAATTCAATTAAATAATAATAAAATTTAATTTAATTTTAGAGTATTGGATGACTCAACAAGGCAATCGAAATCTTATGAAAAATCGAAAAGAAAAGGAATTACAAATCCAAATATGTAATAATGAAGTTCGCGGAGGATAAAATGAAAATGAAAATTATTAAAGCATGACCGCAGATCTTGTGAAATCAATATATATATATATATATAGATCGGTACGAGTTGTTTGAGCCTCCAAATTGTAACCAAACCAATTTCAATCGATTTCAAAATTTAGAAACCATCAATTTTAAAATGAAATTTCAAACCGACCAAATTACTACGGTTTAATCATTTAATCAAATCATGAACACTCCTAAAACTAAAGCTATGAATGACTTTTTACCTAGTCATAAAAAAAAAACAAAAAACTTAAACCCAAAAAAAAAAGATAAATGCTGCATAACCAAGCTTCTTGCAAACTGCCGTCAACCTCTCTCTCCACTGCAAACGCATACATGACATTTATTATTCTTATAACAATTTACATTTTATATATTTACATAAGTATTTTCACAATTCATAAAAAAATTATCTATAATTATTGCTATAATCTCGGTACTAGTAATTAAATATGCAATTTACAACTCATGCATTCCTAATTTAAGATTTTATGTGTTTTATTAATTTATCTTTTATTTATATTAATTTTTGTGATTTTTATATATTAAGTAAATTATGAATTTTTTGAGTATAAAAATTTACTTAATATAATTACAAATTTTAATTGTAAGATTTTTAAATATATTTTATATTGTATTGAAAGAGAGAAATGAAAATGTTATTAATAAAGTGAGGTTGAATTATACCATAATGTTAATTAGATCTTATTAGGTTGTAGATTATGTAAATAAGATAAAATAAAAATTAATATTTTTATTATATAATGATAGTAACAAACATGGAGGCGATAGTCGAAAACAGAATTCTATTGGGGTCATACTGCAATTTACGTATTTCAATCTCCTCTCTCTCTCTTCATCATTTGCTGTTTCAAGGTCCGAATTGTCAATCAACAATAGCAGTTACAGACGATTCCGATTCTCTTGCGCAATGCTTGGTGGCTTGTACGGCGACCTTCCGCCACCGTCCTCCTCCGCCGATGAGAACTCCACCACCACATCCACCTCCAATGTCTGGTCGAGCAGCGCCAAGATGGCGCCGCCGACCCTCCGCAAACCATTCGCCCCTCCTCAAACAATCCTCCGACCTAAACCGCCTCAACCCAAACCCGTACCGCCTGCCGCCGCGAACAAACATACCACCGTATCGCAGCTTGCTGCCGACGAGAACAGAAACCCTAATCCAAGCGCGATGGCGTTTCAGCCTGCTCTAGTCGGAGTCACAAGCTCGGTCCACGAAGAGTACGATCCCGCTAGGCCGAATGACTATGAGGAGTACCGCCGGGAGCGGAAGCGAAAGCAGGCAGAGGCAGAGGTGAGGAGAGAATTGGAGGAGAGAGAGAAAAGGGAGAGGGAGAGAGAGGAGAGAGAGCGGAGGGAGAGGGAGAAGGACCGGGAGAAGGAATTGAGCATATCTGGAGAAGAGGCGTGGCGGAGGAGGGCGGCTCTGGGTGGTGGCGGAGGTGGTATGCCGAGATCGCCTTCTCCACCACAGAATCTGAATGGGGGAGATGAAGGGTTTCGGATTGGGAAATCGGAGACTGGGGGTTTGGGTCTGGGAGCTGAAGGTAAGATGACTGCGGCGCAGAGGATGATGGCGAAGATGGGGTGGAAGGAAGGGCAGGGTTTAGGGAAGCAAGAGCAGGGAATTACGACACCATTGATGGCTAAGAAGACAGATAAGAGAGGCGGGGTGATCGTGAATGCCAGTGAGTCCAGCAAGAAGGTTAAGAGTGTTAGTTTCAATGGAACACCCACGAGAGTTGTGCTTCTTAGGAACATGGTGATGAATCTTTTGTTGTTTATGCATTTGCTTATAATATTTGGTTTTCTGCTGGCGTTTGTGTATCGTGATTTATAATTTTTTTACTTTTGGGATTCAGAAATTTGTGCTTATTTGGGATTTTGTTGATCATGATGTTATTTGCTGATGCTTAGGAGAGATGAGAGTTCGGTTTTCTTGATTTTTTTGATAGAGTTTGCTTGTGGATAGTTCTTTCGGGATGACTTTCGGCAATAATCTGGTTTTGAATATGACTTAATACTTTTGAGCTAAGTAGAAGTTTTGAGATTTTGTTGGATCTTGATCAAATATGCTCTCTGCCTTTTGGATATTGTAAATTTCTTGAGTTGTTACCTTTTCTAGTGGTGACTAGTGTAACGAATTCAGGAACTGCTTATGTTGAAGTTCAGTTTTGGAGACTTGGATGTTGAAATTACATATCAATTGCTAGTTACGCATTGAATAAATTATGTGGTTGGTATTGAGCAGGTTTCTGTGTTAAGTAGGAATTATCACTCAAGTTGAAACTTCAACGCACACATGTTATTGCTCATGTGAAAAGAGAATGTGCCCAATGGTTTAGAAAGCAAACCAATTTTCTGCTTAGTTCTTTTGTTATTCTCATTTTTAAAGCAATTTTTATGCATTGTTTTTATACTCTTTCTTTTTATTATATCTGAGAGTTGTGTGCAGGACTACCCACATGCTTCTTCTTCATCATCATTTTATTTGTTTCTTTGTGTAAAGGAGTTGAAACGAAGTTTGGGTAGTGGTGAACATAACCTCTATCTATATTTTATCCGACTCTGATACACTAATATAATCCATAAAATAGTGGATTGTTTGATCCTTGCTCTCTACCTGGGCTCCTGGCTGCATTAGTTTTGATGCTTTTCAGTTTTCACATTTAATATGCTTGCTACGTACTATGTGATCTAGAGTTACTTATGTTGCTGCTTGTTTGAAGGTTGGCCCGGGCGAGGTAGATGATGATTTAGAAGGCGAGGTGGCGGAGGAGTGTTCTAAATTTGGTACAGTGACCCGTGTCTTGATATTTGAGATTACAGAACCAAACTTCCCACATGAAGAAGCGGTGAGAATCTTTATTCAATTTGAGAGAGCTGAGCATGCAACTAAAGCCCTGATAGAACTTGAAGGCCGGTTTTTTGGGGGAAGGGTTGTTCGTGCTGGTTTCTATGATGAGGAAAGGTTTGGTAACAATGAGTTAGCCCCGATGCCTGGTGAGATTCCTGGATTCTTTTGATAGTCATGGCCTTGCTGCAATTGAATGGCGCATAATGCTTTTGTTGTCTGATCCTTCTCAACATCCGTTGTAGTTTCTTACTTGGTATGGAAGATAGCTTTGATTTTTGGTTTAGTCATCAAAAGGAGTATTGGGTAATGAATTTCTGTTTTTTTTCCCTCTCACTAGCATATAGATAGTTTAATCTTCAGAATGAGATGACTGAAAACAGTGTGTTTCTTGAGTTCAGATTTATTTGTATGATCTGCTATTGTATTTTGGGATATGAGGAACTCTTTCATACATTCCCACCTTGGTTTGGAGTTAACATGCCCACAACTCACGTGGTAATGTCATGTAGGTATGGTAAATATTACTCCCTCCGTTCCATTTGAGTAGTTCCATTTCTTTTCGGCACGGAATTAAGGATTGTGAGTGTAGTGGAATTAATATTTTATTGGTGAGTGTAAAAAAGTTTGTCATTTTAGGAAAATGAAACTAATTTATGAGATAAAAAAAATAAGAAATGAGACTACTTCAATGGAACAGAGGAAAATTAAACACCCAATTTACCGAACCTTCTACTTAGCACTGCCACATCAGTCTTGGGTGCGTAAACTCCTGCCATTGGTAACTCCTGCGAACAATGGAAAGGGGAGTGTTTATTTCTAATATATTTAATCAGTTGATTTTATTTATTTATTTTTCAATCAAGGAAATATTTCTCTAAGTTTAAATTCTTTAACATAAAATTTCTTTTGTCCAACATTAATGGTCAATTGGTGATTTTTGGAATAAAAGGATAAAATGATTCTGAAACCCATTTACAATGAATGAAAATATTATTCAATTATTTGGGAATCATTAAAATCTTCCAAAATAATGGATTTCACCCTCATTCTCAAATTTCATTACTGTAATTATTTTTTCTTATCTTTTTTTTCATGTTATTTTATAATTATTTTCTTATTTATTTTTTCTAATATTATTCTACAATTTTTATTAATTATATGATTATTTAATCTTAATTATAATATAAAATATTATAATTAAATAATAGCATTATTATTATTATTAAATGAATTATTATTTATATAATATTTTAATTCTTCTCTAAATCTGTAAACTTGAAAAATACAATCATTATAATAGAAAATGATTTCCAAACTCATCCCATAAACAAAAAATTAGAATCGAAAATGATTTTAAATTCAAATTCATATGCATTCCATTTACTATTAAATTCATGTCCACAAAACAATAACTTTTAGGATAAATCTATTGATAGCCTTAAAAACTCTCTTTATGAATCCCATAAATTCATAAAATAGAAGTATTGATTAATTAGACAATTTCGCCCTTCCTTTTACTTTAAACCCTAAAATAAAGCTTCGTAACATTAGATTCTTCAATTCAATATTCAATCAATACAATATAACTTATCTCGCATAGTCGCATTAGATTCTTCAATTATTATTTTTTTTTATCTCAATCAAGATTGATAATTTTTCATTATGTACATTTATATTAAATTTAAAATACATAAATGTCATGGTTCAAAATCATAATCATCTTTAAAATAAACTTAGTGGCAGGTGAGAGAAGAAATTGGAGACTTTTTTTAATTTATGCGAATTTCTCTTTACAAATAATACATTTTTAAATTTTATTTTTATTTATACAACCAACTCTAAAATTAAAAAGAAGAAACCTGTCTGCACAATAAAACGTTTCTTCTTACATAGACATAAATTGTGTCACTTACATTGCATGTGTTCACCTAATACACCCCTTTAAGATGAGAGAAAATACTTGTAAGGCCCATCTTACTCACCAAGGAACGACAGACAGCTGGAGCAAGCGGCTTTGAGAGGATGTCAGGAAATTGAAATTGAGAGCGCACATGCATTGACTTAGCCAATCCACAGAGATTTTTTCTGTCACTGTGAGTTGCGAGTGAGATCAATAGCAACATTGTTGTCACAAAACAAAGACACAAGTTTTACTTGAGGAATACCAAAATCAGCAAGAAGAGAAGTAACCCAAACAATCTCACAACAAGCCTGTGCAATAGCGTTCTATTTCTTGGATCTCCATGAAATCAAAGAAGAACCGAGGAATATACAGTTGATCGGCAAGTGTCTGGACAAGT
This sequence comes from Plectranthus barbatus, assembly GCA_026898455.1. NCBI lineage: Eukaryota > Viridiplantae > Streptophyta > Magnoliopsida > Lamiales > Lamiaceae > Plectranthus > Plectranthus barbatus. The sequence goes on from JAPKLW010004629.1 coordinate 9,240, forward strand.
AGTTCAATCTACATCTGCAAAGACACTTAACTCACGATGAGAATTACTTGAAAAGAAAAGACTAAGACCTGTTGAACCCTTATCATATCGGAGAACACGGTGAGCAGCAATCAGGTGATGTGAACATGGTTTGGCTAAGAACTGGCTAAGTTTATTAATTGTGAAAGAGACATTACGCCATGTGATCTAGAGACAAAACAACATGCAAATCAACCTTCTATATTGGGAAGGATAAAAAAGAGGTTCGCCCACTTTCTGCGACAATTGAGAATCTGAATCCAAAGATGTGGAACAAGGATTGCAACCCAAGAAACCACAATCATCCAATACATCCAATGAATATTCGTTAGTAAAGAAAAATGCTTAGAATTACAAACTAAGAAATTGTTGAGCTGACACAAGGTTCTTATAAGTGAAATGAATAATACCCAGGAAGTCTTTGAATTGAGCTAGAGTATGCTCATCAATGCTAGTAAATATATCATCAACATAGAATACATGTTAGGTATTACTGTTGTAATCCCACCTTAATTTGATGTGTTGATGTGTCAAAACTATATACCAAAGTTTAGGTTCTAGAGTATTAACTCATGTAATCCTTGTATAGGATAATCGATTTGTAATAGTCTAGGAAGAAGGACATCATCAAAACTGTGGAATAGTTTTGAAGAAGACATCATTCTGACGAGATAGCTATCGAGCAGGCAAGGCGAAGACAACAGAGCAAAATCTAAGTCACAAAAAATTGCGCAGACAGTTTCCTTCCTGCCAATGTTTAAACTCACAAAGAAAGCTGTTGAGAGGCGCTCACAGTTTTTCAAGTCAAGACAGCTTCACATTCAAGAATGCGTACGAGGCCAGTGTAGAGCAGTCGCAGAAGACCGTTGAGGAAGTCAATAAGAAAAGACAGATACCACTCAGTTGTGACTGGTGTAAAACGTTGTTTGAACGTCTGACACATCAAGTACATGCTGCTTTGAAAAGTAGGTCGACGAAGCAAAGATAGCAGAGGAGAAAACGACCCTGTACAGAGAAGAATGGACGATGATTGGACATTCTTCTCTATGTCTCTACCGGCTATTTTTGGGTCTTCACCTATAAATAGCAGGATCTACAGAGACAGAAAAACCTTTGCCAAAATATCGTGCCAAACCTCTGAACTATCTCGCACTCCTGAATCTCCTACACAGCTGCCTCTCCACAAAAGTAAAAGCTCAAGGCATTAAACACTGTCAAGTGAGAAGGCATTAATATCGTAGTTCATTTATTGAACATGAAGCATTCATTGCTCATAGAATCTTTGGTGATTCACCGTGTTACCCTGTGTACACGAGGATTAAGTCAGCCGACTTAATCTACCTCTTTGGTGTTCTTATTCTACGAATAAGAACACAGCACCCTGCTCTTGCAAAGAAAGAGTAGGTTATCACGGGCAACTGCCGAACTACTGAAGTTCTAGGAAGAACTCAACCATCCAATCTACCGAAGAAGGAAAAGGGAGGTTTGTCCTCAATCCAGCTTCGAGCCGGTCCACAGTGAAGACGCAGAGCCATCGACGGACTGAAGAAGGAGTGAAGTACAGCTACCTGGCCGAGTGATCCTTTGTGCTGCAGACGGAGGTCTCTACAGCAACTGGCTATAGATCGTAGGAGTGTACTCTCATTACTTAGTGAATTACCGGATCTGATATTCGAAGAGTGGACGTAGGACTTAAGGCTCCGAACCACTATAAATATCCTGTGTCATTACAGTTTCTCTTACTAACGCTCTTTACAGTTTTCTAGCATAACTAGGAACCTTCAACACTTATATCTTAAGTATTGAAGTGCATAAACTGTTAACTGCACATAACAACAAAACTGTTAAATCGAACTACTGGCTAAGGTGAATAGTATTTATTAACTAGCTGAACTGTCTAAGTTAGAGCGCAAGTTTGAAACTTTTATACTTCTGCTGCACGTTATACGCTCTCGGATCTGGGATCAACAAGTGGTATCAAAGCCAGGTTGGTCTTTGTAGACTGTCATGTTTTGAGTCGGTTAAGATGGAATCCAAAATTCCTTACACTCTAACTGTTTGTTTAAGTGTGATTAGCGAGCAAATATTCCTTAGAGTATACTGATGAACTATTCAAGTCTTCCCAAATACAACCCAGAGAAGTTTGAAGTTTGATGTCTCATTCAATTGAGAGCTCAACATCCAGAGATGGATGAAGTTCTAACAAAGGGACATCTAAAGATTCAGATGTCAAAAGTCGTCCTCACCACAGGAGATGCTCCAGGTGGGATTGAAACGGTAGATAAACCTATGGAGGACTAGACACATGAGGACAGGAAATGCCACCAAGTTGATCACATTGCGCAAGAAATGATTATACAATCCCTCCTGAATTCTCTCTTGGATGCAGCCGTGGAGCACGACACGGCCAAGGCACTTTGGGATTGGATCAACGACCTCACAAAGAAAATAGAGGCAATGAAGCGCAACAAGAAGCAGGTTATCGTGGAAAAATATGAATCTTTCCAGATGCTACCTGGTGATTCTATCAAGTCGATGGAAGAAAGGTTCAACACCATCATCAGCGAGATGAAAAATCTTGGAAGAGAAGAGAAGGTGGCAGATATGAATGCCAAAATCCTGTCGAGACTGCCAAAAGAGGATTGGTTTGTTAAAACCACTAGTTTGAAGACCATGGATCTCTCAAAGATGACCACCAAAGAACTGTTCGTTGAACTTCAAGCCCATGAATGGGATATCCAGATGGTGAACAAAAATGAAGCTGCGCGAACTTCAAATTCAACAGCTGATGGTGATGCAGTCTTTTTTGTGAAGAGAGATTTTCAAAGGCGCTAAAAAAAGCCAGTTTACTTCGAGAAAACTGCCTATCAGTCACCAGCAAAGGACGTCTCTAACATAGTTCAGAAGACAAAAACTGAACTGTCAGTTGCCAAACTGGAGGAACAACTGAGGAACCTAACTGCACTCCTCGATAAAGCAAAAAGCAAAGAGAAGGAAGCTCAGTCCAGTGAGCAAAGGTTCATCAAGAGAGAACCACGTACATGCTACGAGTGCAACTCTCCTAATCACTTGTAGTATGAATGCCCTCAAGTTTCTCAAGAGGAGAGAGATAGATTGAAGATGTTGTTCGAGAAGAGAGCATCCAAAGCTGTCGCCCAAGCGGTGCTCACCAGAACTGAAGTACCAGACGTACCAGACCATGACGATGGTTACTACACGTCTGAAGATGAGAAGGATGAGGAAACATTTCTTACTTTCATGGCAGCAATAGATGGAGATGTTATCGACGAAGAGGAAAGCGCCTCGAACCGCAAAATTCTGGTAACAACTAATCTACCCTCACCTAGTGTATCCTTATGCTTTGATAGAAATTCTAAAGCATGCTATTCAAGTACAGAGGATATCTCACTTGAAAAAAGTATTAAAGAAATTCAAAAATTTCATGAAATTAAAGACACACTAATTAATGAAAATGCCTCATTAAAATCAGAAATCTTAGCCTTGACCAACGAATGAGAAAGAACTAGGTCACTTAGTGAGGAATTAGATTATATAAGAGCAGAGCACGTTAAACTGTTTAAAGATTTTCAAAATGTGTCAGAAGAACGTGACTTCTTAAAGAAAATTGAGCATGATGAATGTAATTGTTCTTTTAAGAAAAGCTTGAAAACACTGATTGAAATTCTAAGTGTTCAAAGATCCCCATCCGATAAATTTGGACTTGGATTTAGGGAATATCATAAAGAGAAAGTCTTGAACAATCACAATTCCACCTTAGGAACTGAGGATACTAATCTAGGCTTTGTCAAAGCAAAACTCAGTTCAGGTACTGGGTTGGAAAAGGGAAAGGAAATTTCCAAGAGGCCAGTTAACCAGAATGTTAAGACCAAACCCTGGTCAAAAACTGGACTGGCAACTCAACAGAATGCTAATACAGTTGAAAAATTGGGTAAGCAAACTGTCGAGAGGAAAACTGATCCTTCCTCAAAACTGGATAAGCAAAATGTTCCCTATGCAAGGAATCCAGTTTTACCAATAAGAACGACTAAGCAACAAACATATGTTGCAAGGAAGTCGGTTCAACAATCGGAAAATAATCTGAGAAGCTATGATAGAACTGTTGTTCATCATACTTATCATCCGAATAGGGGGAACATCTATTCGAGGCTAGAGACTAGACAGTTTTACACTCAAAAGACTGTGATGGCTACACACCTGAGAAAAGTTTTCCGAAACTCCTTTCAAAATGATCACGTTAGGAAGAGCTCACAGACCACACCCTTAGACAACATGCATTCACACAGCACACATCTATTTAGAAATAAGACTAATCATAACCAGAAAGGTAATTTAGTTTCACAAACAGTTAAAGTAAAGCAAGTGTGGATACCAAAAGGCTGGATTCACACAACTAACCTTGCAGGACCCGAAAGGATATGGGGACCTACATAATCTCTTCTGTGTTGCAGGGTACGAGTCCGCTAAAGAAGTCAAATACCTGGATATTAGACAGCGACTGTTCGGCTCACATGACAGGAGATAGAAGTTTGATCAAGGACCTAGAGATATATGAAGGAGTATTAGTCAGCTACGGAAACATGGCCACAGGTCAAGTGATTGGAAAAGGATACATGGAACAGAATGGAATAATCATTCAGAACGTATCCTTGGTCACTAATCTAAAGGACAATCTTCTCAGTATAAGTCAACTGAGTGAAAATGGTTATGTTGTCAGATTTGAAAAATTGAAATGTGAGATAATAGACAAAGAGACACGCCGGATGTCGGTCCCGGTTTATCAGAGTTTAAACACGTTTCAATACGCAGCGGAAATAAAGTAAAGTTAATTGATTTCTTTGCACGCTACTAGCACACAGCTGACAACTGGCAACTGGTCAGCTGGTGCTGGTTAATCAGTAGGCAGCTGACAGCTGGTCAGCTGGTGAAATAATACTTAGAATATTTTAGCCAAGTTTGCACAGTTATATCAGTTTCAGAACATACACCAGCACTTGAGTGCTGGGTTTTAAATCAGAATGTAATGCAGAAAACTGATAAATGACAAAAGGATTTATAGTGGTTCGATCAATCGATCTACGTCCACTCTCCAGTCGAAGCACTGGAAATTTCACTATGAGCAATCGGTTACAGGTTGCCTACGATCTATCTCTAGCTGGTGAATGCCTTGTCCACCAGTTCACTAGATCAACCGCTCCCGGTCCTGGTTTCCTCTTCAGCTTTCTTCTGCTGATGGAGTGCGAGCACGTCACTTCAATCTCCACAGCGATTTGGGTGTTTAGTTCTCCCAAGAACGTAAATCCTTTCTACGGCAGAATGCCCGTAATAACTCAAGTGCTGGTGAGCACAGGAGCTGCTGTGAACTTCCTCGAAGAGAAAGAACACCAAATGAGATCTCTAAACTTACAAGCGTAAAGCTTGAAGTCTCGTGTTTGATAAATCAACACACGGAAAGCCTTAGGAATGGCCTCGAAAGAACTTTATGCGCTCTTGCAATAACTTCAGTTCTTTCGGTGGTTGAGCAGAGATATCTGAATATTCAATGTGTCAACCGAGCTTCTAGTGAGAGAGAGAGAGTAGGGCTTTGAATGTTGGTAGTTGCGACATATTTATAGCCGCAGGAACCGATTCAAACTTTCTAGCCGTTTGGACGCATCCGGAAAGGTGTCAGACCTCGGATGTCCTTCTGACGGCGGCAGGTATGCTTTTCCAGAGAAAGGCCATACCTAAGACCGCTTTATCTGACACAGATCTCTTTGTGTCAGAACGGCTCTCTCTGTCAGTCCGAGGAATAAGACTGGTGTCTTGTGACTGATAGACTTTAAGTTATCCTTCCTTAAAGTCATCCTTTGTCAGTCGATTCCTCAGAGAATCTTCTTCTTGTCTCTACGGCGCTGGGAGAGAGAATCTGGAATTCTGCTGGTAACATCTGACTGGTAGATCATACTGGTGATCTTGTGCTGGCAGTCTCTGCTGGTGACTTGCCCTGGCATCATCAAAGTCTACCAAATCTCTAGATGTTAACTCTTCTCGGAATCTCCCATGACTGGTGAAATCACTGCTGGGGAATAGTGTAAGTATGAACACGTATTCTCCTGGTAAGGTTTGTCAGCCGCCTGCTGATGAAACCCTTCCCAACTGGTGAACAGTAGCCAGTCATATGCACTTCTCACCGCTGGTGAACAGTGTCAGCGCGAGTCTTTGTCAGCCGCCTGCTGATGAACAGTAGCTAGTGGTAAGCTCCTCTCATGCTGGTGAACAGTGTCAGCATGAGTCTTGATCAGCTGCGACTTACAACTCAAAAGACCTAAACAGGACTTTACATTTGAGACTAGAGCTATGTAGAGACAACTGACGCTGGTAGGACTTAGGATTTGATCCACCAAAACTATAATCTAAACAAGTAAGCTACTGGGGGAGGAAACCAGACAGATTTCCCAACAATTTCCCCCTTTTTTGTGCGATCAAAGCCTAACCAGCGAGCACTCAGCTGATGAGGAAAGTTACAAAGGATTTCAGGGTTTTACAAGTAGAACCTATCAGATCTAAACCCATGAAATTTCTTCCTCAACATCAGCTTTAACTAAAAAATCTTCCCCCTCAACCAAGGAAAGATATTGCTCGTTTAGAATTATAGAAATTAAGATCAGAGCAAATAAGCATGTAAATAAATTTAACATGCAAGATGAGTGCTGGTGCTGATTACACTGGATGTGTAAATTCAGCTGGTAAGTAAAAACTTAGACAATTGTTGGACAATAAGGGATTGTCATCAACTTGTCAGTTAATCATTCCATTAGAGATATTGCAATTACATGTACAATGAATGGTAACTGACTAGTCTAACAGTTTTACTTACAAAACATAAAGAGATTAGACTATGGCTTAGAGGATGATCCTGGTGACTGAGTTCGACCACCGGTTAAGGACCTCAGGATCGCAGTAAGAGCAGCCATGTCTTCCTCTCTCTTCTGCCTCCATTCTGCAGCAATCCTTCTCTCTTCGGCTGCGAGGCGTCTCTCTTCCTCAGCAATTTTGGCCCTCTCCTCTTCAGCCCGTGCTCGCGCACTTTCCCCCTCTTGGATCCGCGCCAAAAAAGTGGTGACACCGGCGGTGACGGACTCCATTTGTTGCGTTACATCAGCTTGGAAAGTGGCGAAGCACTGATCCATCCTGGCATCAATGTAAGCAAGGAGTTGCGCAGGAGGATGAATTTCAGAGATTGGCTGCGCTGAAACTTCAATGGAAGAGGAGGGCTCATCAGGTGCGGTAGGAGCCGTTGCTGGTTCAGATTCAGCTGATATCTCCATTGGGGCTGGCTCCTCCGCTGGCACTGCAGCTGCTGCTGGCTCCTCCGCGAGCACCGCGGCTGGTGCTGGCGGGCCTTGTTCAAAAACAGGTGGGGCTGTGAGGTCCACCAGCTGCCAGTCCTCATGATAAGGGACAAGGTCGCCCAAAACCATAGGAACAGATGGGACGGCAGTGGTCAGCCACCAACCTCTGGAGGGATCCTCCTCCACAATGTGGTCTACCAGCAGAGCGCTGGCAGCCATATCAAAGAAAACAGCATAATAGGGAGGGATCCGGGGGAGAGCGGTGAGAACCTTCAAGCGGCGGAGCGCGTAGATCAGCTGGTATCCACGGCTGGTGGGCTGGAACTGGAGGAATGGCAACTTAACCATTTTTGGCCTAGGGAGGCCGGAAGTCCCAGTCAGCTGTCTGAATTCTGCAATTTTCTTCAAACGGCGCCTGATTCGCCTGGTAGACAACTGCTGGTGCATTTCAGGATCAGAATCCATGAATGCATTCGCCCACGCCTCCTCTGATCTCCAGTAACCAAGCCCTAGCCTGGCATACAGAACAGCGCGCTTCTCTACTGTCAGCTGGCGCTGGCATAGATCGAAAATCCTCCACCTCCAGAACTCCAGACATAGTTCCGGATTCACCCTCCACAGTCTTCGGTAGCTGGTTATCATCTCGTCATTGACGGCATTTTCCACCTCCGCCGTGATGTTTTCAGCATACTCATAGAGAGTGGAATTGAAGTACTCCATCGGCTGCAGGGGCAGACACCAGTCATAGATCCTCGAAGCGTATACCAACTGGTGGGGGAGTCTGCTGATGGGGATGATATTGAATGCTGATGGCTCAGGCACTCGTGAATCTTGAAACGCCATTGCCCCGCGGTGCTCCCACCGATGTACTCCTGTCACTCGTGATTGGAAGGAGTCTTCATCAATCAGTTGATGCTCGTGGATACAGAGCAAGTATGACCTCCTTTCTGCGCGCACATGACGTGCTGGCGCTGGCGAGGATGCTACTGGTCGCCCAGAAGATGATGCTTCTGACGATTTTGGGCGACTGGCAGGACGACGAGCCTCATCTTCAAAATTAGGGAATAGATCCCTGGGCTCCATCCTCTGCACCATGGAGTAATGTGTCACCTCCTCAGCTGGAGCAGCTGGCTCCTCAGCCCTTGGCTCCTCTGCATCCTCAGAATCTGAGCTCATGTCCAAAAAACTCGCCAGTTTTTCCGGGGTGGTCGCCCGCTCCTCAACTCCTCCACTGGCACCCCCGTGCGCGGCCAGTGGGTCTTCTTCACCTCCACCACCCCCTTGCGCGGGTGGAGGGACTTCAGCGACCTCCTCCTCCTCCTGGTACTTATCCACAAGGGATAGTACATCTTCATCAGCACCCATGACCATCAGGCGGGTAAAAGATTCTTCTGATAAGATCTGGCCTGGAGCTGGTGCTCGTGGCCTTGCACTTGTAGTTGGGGCAACTTCCCATTTGCCTTTGGCCACCTGGTGCACCTGCTCCGCCAGTTGCGCCTGACGTCTGGCCTCATGCTCAGCCTGCACCTTTGCAAAGGCTTCATCGCGGGCTGCCAGTTCAGCCTCTCTTTTTCGCTGGTCGGCCAAGGCCTTCAGCCTTGCCTGCGCCTGTTTCTTCCTTACAATGGAGGCTTGTTGCTCCTTCTTCGCTTGCTCCACCAGCTTCTGAGCCCTGGTCTGAACCCTCTTTCGCTTCCGGGTCATCCTCTCTATTGTCTCCTCCTCAGTCAGTCCAAGAACGGACTTCTTGACTGGTATCGAGATCTTCCCAGACTCAGGATCATAGGCAGCAGCTGGCTGTGGCTGCTGGCGCTGGTGGGTCCTTGGTTTCTTGCTTGAAGTGGGCTTGGGGGCTGGCACTGGTGCTGATGCCCGTGGATGTATGCCAGTTGCCTTCTCCACTGCATCTTCCATAGAGACGAATAAAGATTCGACCTCTAGCTTCCTTTTAAGCTCATCCTTGGCCGCAGCTGGCAGTGGGAGAGCCACAGCTGGCACTTCCTCCCATGTCTGTTCTGCATCTTCTTCAGAAACAGACTCTTCGGGGTCCACAGCCGTCTTCCCCTTCAGCCGGCGTGGCTTCTTGTAGTCGGGGACAGGTAATTTCACCTTTGTGGCTGGGATGAAGTCTGACCCGACCAGTTGCTCCCCCTGGTCGATCCAGTCTCCCATCTCCACTTCCAGTATGTGGCTGATGCGCAGGCCAAAAGACACTGCGTGGAGAAACTTGCCTTCAGCCTTCACCGTACTGTTCTTCTCTACATTCTCCAGCAACCGGCCGAAGATGAATTCAGCCCAGTTGCCATATATGTCGTCCTCCAACGCGCACATAACTGAGAATTTCTTCAGGCTCAGTTCGGCATAGGAGCCGACCTCGCATTGTAGCATGCGCACTACAATGTCACACACCATCTGCCAGAAATCTTCCATTTCTGACTTCTTCATCCCCGTTTTGAAGACAGTCACTTCTGGCTTCTTCCATTCGGTCCACCTCCTCCGGAACTCCACCGTATCGTCCTTGAAGTACGTGGCCACCTCTTCACCAGTACTCCTCAGCCCAAATAGGTTGGCTAGGTACTCTACGTCGATAGTTATCAGATGTCCGAACACTGACGTGGTGAAGGACTTCCTGTCGTCAGCTATCACCGCGCGAGCATAGAACTCGGCAACCAAATGTGGATAGAACGTCCTGGGGGTTGCCGTCAAGTACGGTCGGAGCTGTTCGTGGTCGATCATCTCCATCAGCTCCTCGCCGAAATGTTTCTCGGCCAGTTTATCATTCAAGATTTTCTCCTTCTAGACTTGGGCGGTGCGAATCTGTGCGTGAGAGAGACGATGGCGGGTGGCTGCTTTATTCAGCGAGACGAGCTTGCTGAAAGGATAGGTATAATCAATATCTTCTTCCTTCACGATGCCTGTAAAAGTAGGCATGTGGGCTTCGGCCAATGGCAAGTCTAGGTCCAAAGACTCAGTGGCAGAGGATGATTTATCATCAGCGGGGTTGGATGAGGATGCCATATTTTCTGGGAATAAGTGTTTGGAATCGGAAAATATGTTCGAAAAATATGAAGGAATGATAAGAGTTTTCCCGTTCATGAATGAAGGCTATTTATACTGGTGCCAAGCTGGTTTGGATGGACGAGATTAATTCGTCAAAAGTGAGGATCGACGGTCATCAGCTGGCACGAGTCCCTGTGGCGACGTGGGCGGTCGTGCTGACGTGGGCAACGCCGTGTAGCTGACATGGCGCTCTCTGATTGGTTGCAAATGTCCTTTTGACCGCGCAGTCACTGTGCGCATTAAATGTGGCATTAAATGTCGCATTAAATTCTGAGATACGCACACGCCAGAGGATTTGAACAATCCCGCCATTTCTGTGACAGCTGGCACGACTCTTGGACTTCAAGAGATCGTCAGTTGAGAGCTGGGACTCAACTGGTCATCAGTAGACTACTTGGTCATCAGTAGTATACGCCAGTTGAACACTTCCCCCTGTCAGCATGGCCTCCTTACCAGTTGACAACTGGTACTTACGACTGGCACTCGAGTACTTGGATGAATTGAGAGCTGGGACTCAATTCCATCAGTCGTAGGAAATTCGCCAGTTGTCTGCTGACAACTTGAAAGATTGAAAGAATTGAGAGCTTGGACTCAATTCATTCCGCATAATCTTCTCTTCACTTCTTCATCATTGCTTGGAATTGGGAGCTGGGACCCAATTTTACTTCAACTGATGATGCATTACTGCTGGCAAATTTGAAATGAGAGCTGGGACTCATTTCCTTCATTGTTTATGGAATAAGTTCTGCCAGTAGGTACCATCTGTGGTTTTGAGCTACCACAAAGAAAAACATGAAGACTAAGAGCTTGGACTTAGTCTTAATCAGCATCCTTCAGAAAATCAAGAACAGAATGAGAGCTGGGACTCATTCTTCCTCAACATTAGGGCTCGCATCAATCTCCATAAGACCGAGTTTGATGCACAACTCCTTGAATCTTGCTTCTGGCAAAGGTTTGGTGAAGATATCAGCCAGTTGATCGTCAGTTCTGATGTACTCTACGCTGATATCCTTCTTCTCGACATGATCTCGTATGAAGTGATGTCGGATGTCTATGTGCTTGGTCCTAGAGTGATGAACCGGATTCTTCGTTATGCACATAGCGCTGATGTTGTCGCAATAGATGGGTACACAACCAGTGTCCACTTCATAGTCTTCCAGTTGTTGCTTGATCCAGAGAATTTGAGCACAGCAACTGGCAGCGGCAACATATTCAGCCTCAGTAGTAGATGTAGCAACTGAGTGTTGCTTCTTGCTAAACCAGCTGATTAGCTTGTGTCCTAGAAACTGACACGTACCACTGGTGCTTTTTCTATCTATACGGCATCCAGCAAAATCTGAATCTGAATACCCAATGAGTGTAAGCTCATCATTCCTGGGGTACCATAATCCAAGTGATTCAGTTCCTTTGAGGTATTTCACTATTCTCCTAGCAGCTTCCATGTGTGACTTCTTTGGATTTGCTTGATATCTGGCACACACTCCGACTGAGTATGAAATGTCGGGTCTGCTGGCTGTCAGATAGAGAAGTGATCCAATAATACCTCTGTAGCTGGAAGGATCAACTGATTCTCCTTCTTCATCAAGAAAGATCTGGCAACTGGTGCTCATCGGTATTCTGAGAGCCTTAGTCTTCTCTGGGCAATATTTCTGAATTAGGTCCTTGGCATACTTCCGCTGATTAATGAAAATCCCATCAGCTGACTGCTGGACCTGGAGTCCTAGGAAGTATGTTAATTTGCCCATCATACTCATCTGGAATGAGTTCTGCATCAGTTGAGAAAACTTCTCACAGAGAGACATATTCTTTGACCCGAATATAATGTCATCGACGTATATCTGCACCATTAGCATATCATCAGCATCCTTGATGATGAAGAGAGTCCTGTCGATCTTTCCTTTCCTAAATCCATTACTGATTAGGAACTGGGACAGCGTCTCGTACCAAGCCCTGGGCGCCTGTTTCAATCCATACAGGGCCTTTCTCAGCTTGTACACTTTGGTGCCTATTTCAAAGCCTGGAGGTTGTTCGACATATACTTCCTCCTTTAGCTCGCCATTTAAGAAGGCGCTCTTCACATCCATTTGGAATACCGTGAAACCATGATACGCTGCATACGCAAGGAACAGCCGTATCGCCTCCATTCTTGCAACTGGTGCGAAGGTCTCGTCGAAATCGATGCCTTCACATTGCTTGTAACCTTTGGCGACTAAACGAGCTTTGTTTCTGATTACAATGCCATCCTCATCTCGCTTGTTCTTGAAAACCCACTTGGTGCCAATCACTGACTGATGTGATGGTCTCTCTACCAAGTCCCAAACATTGTTGCGAGTGAATTCTGCAAGTTCTTCTTGCATGGCATTGATCCAATCGGCAGATTGTAGTGTAACTCCTATGGAAGTAGGTTCCTCTTGAGAAATAAAGCAAGTCAGGAACGCTCTGCCGTGTCGAGTCTGAATAGAACTTTCTGGATCACCAAGAATAGCATCGGATGGGTGATTTCTCAGCCATTTGGGAAGATGAGAATCTGCTGGCGTTGGTTCTTCTGTTCTGATGACTGGTGCTTCCAGAACTTCACCAGTCGGAGCAGCAATAGCAACTGGTGGTTGACCTTCACCAGTTGGAACAGTCTCTTCGTCAGCATCACTCTCTGACTGATCTCCTGATCCTTCGGCGATAATTACACCGTCAGCTGGTGCATCCACTCCAGCTGGTTCATCAGCTATTTCTGGTTCATAAATTCCAGATGGAGTTCCCCCTGGATTATGCCAGTTCCACTCAGGGAGATTGAGTGTAAGGTCTCAGCAAGGTCATTTGCATCACCGACCCTCCCGGATTGCTGATGGGCAACCGAGGATACTGGTTGTGAAGATGATCCAGTCATAGGTCTAGTCACACCAGTTGGTTGAGCATTGGAAGAATTCCTGCCCAACTGGTCAACGACATCATTGACCTCAGGAACATCTTCAGCCAGTTGTCGTAATGTCCTGCGCACTAAAGTAGCTTCATCAAAAACAACATTGCATGTTATTTCCACAAGCTTGGTGGTCTTGTTAAATACTCTATAGCCCTTGTGAGAGGGATGTCCATATCCAACAAGGACACCCTCATCAGCTTTAGGCGAAAAAGCATTTAACTTCGACTTACCATTATTATGGATATAACATGGTGAACCGAAAGCACGGAGATGAGCTAAGGAAGGCTTACGACCAAAATACACTTCGTAGGGAGTTTTCTGGAGTCTGTCGTTGATCCCGCTTCTATTCTGAGTATAGCAAGCCGTCACCAACGCTTCTCCCCAAAAACTCTGTCCTAAGCCGGACTCTGCCAGCATGGACCGGACTGCTTCTTTCAGCGTCCTGTTCCTACGTTCTGCCAGTCCATTCTGTTGCGGTTGCCTTGGTGCTGATCTTTCATGCTTAATGCCGGCTTCTGCGCAGAAATCCATCAGTAGACTGTTGCAGAATTCCGTCCCATTGTCTGACCGTATCCGCTTCACTGTAGCTTCTCTCTGTTTCTGTGCTTTGACAATCAAATCTGGAAGAATGACTTTCACTTCATCCTTGGATCTGAGAAGCTTTACCCAGGTATAGCGCGAGTAGTCATCGACTACCACCAGCGAATAACGTCTTCCTCCAATGGTTTGAGGAGCTACTGGTCCAAAGAGGTCCATATGTAGCAACTCGAGTACCCGACTGGTACTGGGGCAGACTGGCGACTGGTTCTTGAAGGACTTCTTAGTTTGCTTGCCCTGCTGGCATGCTTTGCAAATCCCTTCCTTCTTGAATCCTCCCTTGGGAAGTCCTTCCACAAGATCATGCTTGGCCAGGTAGTTGATAGTCCTGAAGTTCAGATGACTCAACCTCTTGTGCCACAGCCAGTTAGTTTCCATAGAACTGGTAGCCACGAAGCATGAATCTGTCTTCCCGCTTTGCCAGTCAACGGTATAAAGTCCTCCATTCCGAATACCTCTCAGCTTGATCTCGCCAGTCTTCTCATCCTTGATCTGGCACTCTAATTTCCCAAAGTGAACTGTGTATCCACTATCGCACAGTTGACTGATACTCAGGAGGTTGTGCTTGAGAGAGGTGACAAGGGATACGTTAATGATTCTGACATCGTCCTTCTCGATGCAGCCCTTGCTGATAACTCTGCCCTTGGAGTTATCACCGAAAATAACTGGAGGTCCTTTGACCTTAATGAGATCTGCAAACAGATCCTCTTCACCAGTCATGTGAGCAGAACACCCACTATCTAGGATCCACTCTCTCGACCTCTGAAGCTGTGTTGCATGATCCTGTACCTGCAAGAAAGAAATGGAATTCATTTAGGTCCCCGATCATCTGCGGGTCCTGTAGGGTTAGATCGCTGGATAATTCCTTTCGGAATCAAGACTTGAGTGATTTTCAACTTGGTTTTACCCTTGCTGACATCATTAGCAGCCTTTCCCTTCCTTTTGAGATAATGCATGAGATTGGTTTGGGAAGGTGTGGTTGTGTGTGTATCTCCTTTGGAAGTGCGCTTCCGCTGAGAGCTTCGGAAATGTTTTTCCGGTACATTGTGTTGCCTTGGTGGTCTCTGAGAGCGCGGACCACCATGGTTAGCATTCACAGCCCTTTGAGAAAACTTGTGATTGGGCTCAGGCCTCTGATAGGTATTCCTCCTATCAGGTATTGTCCTTCTCTCAGTATTTCTCTGAGATTGGGATCCCTTGTAAGTATGCTGGTGACTGGCATACTTATGAGGTTGTGCGTGGATTCTCTTGACAGCTGGTGCTGGCTGTCGGATTCCACTGGTAGCTGACGCTGACTTCATTGCCTTAGAATTATTCGGCTTAGTTTGCGTCTTAGGGTGTGCTGGCGTCCTGTCAGCAGAGGATTTTGCCAGTTGAGGTTTTTGTCGTGATGACTCACCTACGTATCTGGTCTTATTAATCCTATGCTGATCAGCCATACGGGACTGACTGGTTTTGCCAGCTGGTGCTGATGCATTTACCAGTTTGCCCTTACCCTTTTTAGCTGTGAGTTCGGGTTGGTTTATGCTCAAATCTTTTTCAAATCCCAACCCGGATTTATCAGTAGGCTTTCTCCAATGACTTAGAGCCTTTTCCAAATCCTTGGAGCCTCTATTCAAAAAATTTATCTTATTTTCTTGCTCCAGAACGATGTTATGAAAATTATCTCGCTCAGTTTTTGCAATTTGAAAGTTTTGAAGCAATTCAAAGTGAGTCTTTTTCAGAGTGGCTAGCTCTTCACCGATTGACCTCGATTTTTCAATCTCACTGGTCAAAATAGAAATTTGATTTTTCAGCGAGGTGTTTTCGCCAGCCAAGACATTCTTTATTTCATAAAATTTCAAAAATTCTTGTTGAAGAACGTCTATAGTGACAGCTTCTGAGTCAGAGCAATGCGACTCAGAATCATCTAGAATGTGTGGAGACATGATATGCAATGAGGGAACAGATTGTACCTCATCATCAGCAGCAAGTGCTTGTTCCTCCTCACAGTCAGCACATTCTTCATGTGCTTCCTCTCCAAAAGCTACCATCAGCGCCAGTAGCGCTTCCTCTTCTGATTCTTCGTCTGACGCATACTCTCCATCGTCATGATCAGGAATATCAGGAACCTCTGTCCTTGTCAGCATCGCCTTGGCAACGGCCTTCGATGCACGCTCTTCAAAGAGCTTCTTCAGCCTTTCCCGCTCTTCTCTATCCACTTGTGGACACTCAAATTTGAGATGGTCAGGGGATTGGCACTGATAACATGCGCGGGGAGCTCTCTTGACAAATTTTCCATCAGATGAGCTGAGAGAAGCTCCCTGTTTCGCCTTGGCTTTCTCCAGTAGAACAGCCAGTCTCTTCATCTGTTGCTCAAGATCTGCGATAGAGCTCTCGCTGCCTTTTGAGTTAGATCCCGACGGGCATGGGATCTCTTTCTGCTGGTTGTGCTGCCCAGCAGGTCTGTCAGTATAAAAAGGCTTCTTGGGCTTGTACTTGAAATCCCTCTTGACGAAATAGGCTTCGTCATGTGTCTTGATGTTGGGAGATCCAACGGTCCGAATGGCTTCATTTTTG
>JAPKLW010004630.1:0-20957 GCA_026898455.1 Plectranthus barbatus
AATCAAAGTCATGGGTTCAAAAATCATGCGGACAGAGAGTTTGAATCTAACGCACAGATAGCAGTTCACCAAGAATTTCAAGGACATAGACATACCAGCCATTCTTCGTTGCAGTATTAAACAAGAATGCACGAAACCAAGTTCAAGACATAATTTGAACACCCACAGGTAAGAAACGAAAGTGAACAAGAAATTGTACCTGTTATTGGACACACACGACTTGATTTATGCACAAAGTTTCCCGGTTTCCTCTGCCAAATTTGCTATAGTCGGAGTGTTTTTGAAATTGTGCCACAATATGTACAATATATAAATAACCCCACTTAAAGCAAAAATAAACATTCAGAAATAAGGAAACCCTTCAACTTCCCTTGATTAGACACACCCTTTCCTTTCAATTCAAAAAGGTAACTTTCCTAAACCGTCATTCCTAGGGATAACCGCACTCTCTCTCCTCAATGGCTATGTGTGTAATCCCTATCCACGAATTTCCAAAATTACTATTTGTCTTTTTATTTTTACGAACTGATTCTATGGACTAAATTATAAACACTCAACAAACTATTATCAAATAAAATATTAAGTCTACTGCATGAAATTAAAAGACAACGAAGTAGGACTCAATAATCATGCTACTAACAGGCTGTAGCATTCAACTATTCCTAAGATTTATTCACAGCAAATTTAAATTTGACTAGGAAGAAAATAAATGCAGAATTAAAATATCCTAAGCCATCACCACATGCTTCATCTAATCCTCATGATGGCTTAGGTAACCTCACTTTAAGGTTCATCCAACTTGGAAGAATCCTTCAGCTTGCTCCATCCTCCTGATAAGCTCATTATCTTACTCGCTTATCTATATTATTTTCTATTATTTTATGTAGTTCTATTGAGTTTATATATATATTATGTGCATGAGTCTATACTAGGTGGTATTATGCGCGTTTTGGTGTTTTTGCAGGTTTTAGGCCAAATTCAATGGAAACCCATTCCAAGAGCAGCAGATGTTCAAAGAAACAGTCACAACTTCTTCCACCGTTGGAATCTGAGCTAATGGATCATAGCATTTGAAATATCTTTGAGTTAGTTTTCCAACGCAACTGGAATCGGGTCAATCGGAGTTCGGAAGAGGAAGTTATGGCCAAAACCGTGAGACCGCGCAGGAGGGCAAAAAGCTGCATCGACAGACGCCAATCAGAAGCGATCGACGGCGACCAAGAACTTCCATCGATCGACGGTGAATAGCCACGGTCGACGCGAGGTCTTCTGCTGGAGCGAAAATCTGATTAAATTTGGATTTATTCATATCTTTAGCCCTAGATTTGATAGGATACACATCCACCACTATAAATACCTATAAAATTCGAACCAATTATGATTCCCAATCATATTTTAGAGTTTTTAGAGTTTGGAGACTTGGGAAACACGAAACCCTTTATTTTTCTTGTAAGTTCTTTATGTTTATGCAATTCAATATGTTTTCTTTTGGATTTCTATCTGTGATGAGTGGCTAGAAACCCTAGCGGGTTCTAGGGGTTGATATTATTATGGATGCATGTTAGGATTAATTAATTAGGTTCATGATTCCTGTGATTATTTTCAATTCTAGATTAATTCAAGGACCGAGAGGTGACGATTAATTTAGATGTCTAGCTATTGATAGAAGGACCGAGAGGTGAATATTAATAGTGGGAATAGGAATACATGATACGATCTACACTATCCAAACAGATGTACTAGATGTAGGAATTGAACTGATTTGCTTATCGGATTGACTAGTTTGGTGTACTTTGAGACCGAGCGGAGATGAGTCACTAATTAGTAATCTAGGTTATATTTGCCAAACAAGGAGATATAACATCATTGCAGTATTCCACCTGTTAAATTAATTGATTCCTACATGTTATCCATAATAAGAGTTCTTCCCTAGAATCTGTGTTCTTTAATTTGCTTTCCAAAACTCCTTTAATTTTCAAGTATTGTTATCTTTATTTTCCAAACAAAACCCTGATTTTGAATTCCTCAAACAATGAATTTTAGAACCATAGCTAGTACATAGGATAATTTCCCCACACAATTCCCCTGGATCGATAACCTTAGGGTTTACAAATTTATTTGCCACTGTTATTATAATTAATCTGTTAGAAATAACAGTGATCACCTCCTTCATGATATTGTTTGACCCTCTGTCCATTGACTTTGAACGTATCTCCTGTGCCTTCATTTTTCAGCTCCACAGCTCCATGAGGGTAAATTTTTACCAAAGTGAAAGGCCCTGACCATCTGGATTTAAGCTTGCCAGGAAACAACCTCAGTCTAACATTGAAAAGTAAAACTTGCTACCCTTCTTCCAAATGTCTGTTTACAATCTTGCTATCATGCCATCTTTTCACTTTTTCCTTGTAAATTTTTGCATTCTCATAGCTTTGAATCCTCAATTCTTCCAATTCATTGAGCTGCAGCATCCTCTTTTCCCCATTTGACTTAGGATCAAGATTCAGTTTCCTGGTGGCCCAAAATGCCTTATGCTCCATTTCCAGTGGCAAATGACAAGCTTTTCCGAAGACAATCGTATAAGGAGACATCCCCAAAGGTGTCTTATAGGCTGTCCTGTAAGCCCACAACGAATCATCCAGATGTTTAGACCAGTCCTTCCTTGTGGTGTTCACCACTTTTTCCAAAACACTCTTAACCTCTCTGTTTGACAACTCAGCTAATCCATTGGTCTGTGGATGATAAGCAGTTGAGACCTTGTGATTAATGTTGTACTTGGCAAGAAGAGCAGCTAAGCTCTTATTAATGAAATGAGTCCCCTTATCACTGATGATTGCCCTTGGAGTTCCAAACCTTGTGAAAATGTTTTTGTGCAGAAATTTGATTACAGTGGCAGCATCATTGTGAGCACAAGCACAAGCTTCTACCCAACGAGAAACATAGTCGACTGCTAACAGGATATACTCATTTCCAAAAGAGGGTGGAAAGGGCCCCATGAAATCCATACCCCACACATCAAAAAGTTCAACTTCAACAATGTTGTTCAGAGGCATAGCATTCTTAGCTGGCAAATTTCCCACCCTTTGGCATCTATCACAGTTCTTTACGAACTCAAAAGCATCTTTGAAAATTCCTGGCCAGTAAAATCCTGATTGTAACACTTTAGCAGCTGTCCTCTGTCCCCCAAAATGCCCCCCATATGCTGAAGCATGGCATTCATTCAGAATATCTGAAATTTTATAATCTGGGACACACCTTCTAAAAATCTGATCAGGGCCTAACCTGTATAAGGTTGGGTCATCCCAGTAATAGTACTTGGAATCATGCAGGAACCTCTTCAGCTGCTGTCCATGCAAACCGTATAGTTTTCGGCCTGTAGCAAGATAATTTGCAATATCTGCAAACCAGGGTGCATCTTCTTCTTTGCATGCCAAAAGTTGCTCATCTGAAAAAGCATCATTAATTTGTTCTGTGTCATCCACTCCAAATGGATTTTCCAACCTCGAAAGATGATCAGCAACTTGGTTTTCTGTCCCTTTTCTATCTATAATCTCCAAATCGAATTCTTGCAGGAGAAGTATCCATCTGATGAGCCTTGGTTTTGCATCTTTCTTAGCCATCAAGTACTTTATTGCTGAATGATCTGTGAATACAATAACTTTGGCTCCCACCAGATAGGATCTAAACTTTTCAAAAGCAAACACTACAGCTAACAACTCTTTTTCTGTAGTGGTATAATTCTTCTGTGCACCATCCATAGTTTTGCTAGCATAGTAAATAGACCGGAAGACTTTATCCTTTCTCTGCCCCAATACTGCCCCAACTGCATAATTGCTTGCATCGCACATCAGTTCAAAGGGTTCATCCCAATCTGGTGGTTGCATTACAGGGGCTGTAACAAGTGCAGCTTTCAGTTTCTCAAATGCCCTCATGCAGTCACTGCTAAAATCAAACTTTCTGTCTTGTTCCAACAGCTCAGATAATGGCTTGGCTATCTTAGAAAAGTCCTTAATGAACCTCCTATAAAAGCCTGCATGACCTAGAAAGCTTCTAACTGCCTTAACAGACCCTGGAATTGGCATTCTATCTATTACTTCAATTTTTGCAGGGTCAACTTCAATGCCTTTGTTTGAAATCTTGTGCCCTAGTACTACCCCTTGTTGTACCATGAAACAACATTTCTCCCAGTTTAAGACCAACTGTGACTTCTCACATAACTGCAGTACTCATTCAAGATTTCCTAGACATGTATTAAAATCCTTCCCAAAGACTGAAAAGTCATCCATAAACACTTCCAACCCATTCTCAATCATTTTAGAAAATATGGATATCATGCAACGCTGAAAGCTTGCTGGAGCATTGCACAAACCGAATGGCATTCTTCTAAATGCAAAGGTCCCAAAAGGACAGGTAAATGTAGTTAGACTTTGATGTTCTGGAGCTATGGCAATCTGATGATATCCAGAATATCCATCCAAAAAGCAATAGTAATCCTGACCAACCAATCTGTCCAGCATTTGATCTACAAAAGGTAATGGAAAATGATCATTTCTGGTGGCATCATTCAACTTCCTATAATCTATGCAGATCCTCCACCCAGAAACTGTCCTTGTGGCTATAATCTCATTCTTTTCATTCTGTACCACAGTAACTCCTCATTTCTTGGGTACACATTGCATTGGGCTCACCCATGAACTGTCTGAAATAGGAAAAATGATCCCAGCATCCAACCATTTGATGATTTCCTTTTTCACAACTTCCTTCATGTTGGGGTTGAGCCTTCTTTGTGGCTGCACTTAGTTCTTAATCCCATCTTCCAACAATATCTTATGCATACAGATTGTAGGGCTTATTCCCTTAATATCTGATATAGTCCACCCAATTGCCTGTTTATGTTTCCTAAGCATGTGCATCAGCTTCTTTTCATCCTCATCTTTCAAATTAGAGGCAATTATCACAGGCAGAGTGTCTGCTTCTCCCAGATACACATATTTTAAGTGATTTGGCAGAGGCTTAAGTATTAGTTCAGGGGGATCTTCAAGTGAAGACTTTGGTTCCTTCTGCTCTCTGTTCATAAGATCCAAGGATTCGAAATTAGCCTTGTACCCCCAAACTTTGCACCATGCTCAACCCATGTTACAGCATTTTCCTCTGTCATGTCTTCATTCTCACATTCATCCTGTTGCAATCCTTCCACATGCTCCGCTATCACTGATTCCAAAATTCCAATGGTGAAACAGTCTTCCGAATCATCTGGCAACTTCATGGTGTTATACAGGTTAAAAGTAGCCTGTTCTTCATGAACTCTCATAATCAGTTCCCCTTTTTCCACATCAATCAATGTTCTCCCTGTAGCTAAGAAAGGTCTCCCCAGGATAATGGGTACTTCTCTATCAGCTTCATAGTCTAGAATGATAAAGTCTGCAGGGAAAATGAACTTATCCACTCTAACCAGTACATCTTCAATCTTTCCCTCTGGATGAACAGTTGATCTGTCTGCAAGTTGCAGAGTGATAGTTGTTGGCCTTGCTCCTCCAATACCCAGCTTCTTAAAAATGGAGAGTGGCATCAAGTTCACACTAGCTCCAAGATCACATAATGCTCTTCCTACATCCCTTCCCCCAATTGAGCAGGGAATGGTGAAGCTTCCTGGATCCTTTAATTTTGCTGGAATTTGCCTCCTTAAAGGTCCACTAACTTCCTCAAACAGAGACACGGTCTCAAACTCCTTCAGCCTTTTCTTTTTAGTCAAAATGTCCTTCAGAAATTTCACATAAGTTGGCATTTGTTCCAGAGCTTCCACCAAAGGTACATTGATGTGAATTTGCTTAAGCATGTCCAGGAACTTTTTGAACTGCTCCTCTTCCTTATGCTTTTTGAATCTGACAGGGTATGGTGGTTGAGGTAAACTGCGGTCATCTTCCAATGATTTCCTTTTGTTGTTTAGCACATTTCCTTCAGGGGGACCAACAGGTTTCTCTTGGTTCACCAACTCCTCATTGATTACTGGATAAGACTCTTTGACAGGTGCTTTTCCTTCCCTATGGGTCTTAGTTCCAACATGTTCCTCATTCTCAGATGACCCTTCCTTTTGCTGCTGTGCTTCTGCAGGTATCTCATCAATCTGTCTCCCACTTCTCAGGGTTACCACTTTACACTGCTCATTTCCCCCTCTAGGGTTCTCTGTATTGCTAGGCAAACTCCCTTGTGGTCTGTTCCTGATATCATTAGCTAACTGCCCCATTTGTACCTCCAGGTTTCTTAATGAGGAGGCTTGGCTCTGTATCAAAGCATCTTGACTTTTCAATCTCATCTCATTCTTAGCCATAAATTCCTTCATCATATCTTCCATGGATTTCTCAGGTTTCTGAGGTGTTGCTTCTAAACTTTGATGTTGACCACTCTGCTGTGGATTGTTTTGCTGCTGGTTATACTGATTGTATCCACCTTTGTTAAAGTTATTATGCTGGTCCCGTGTTCCAGCATTTTGATTTCCCTGCCCAGACCATGAAAGATTAGGATGGTTCCTCCACCCTGGGTTATAAGTGTTTGAGTATGGGTTATTGTTTCCCTGGTACTACTGAGGCATGTTTCCCATATAGCACACCGATGCTGGATTTGAAGGGCATTCTTCAAATTGATGTCCTTCCCCACAATAAATACAACTCAGGACCATTGCAGTTTCATTAGATATCTGGGAAACCATAGCTTGACTAGTGTTTTTCTCTATATTTTTCATGGTTGCCCCCAGAGCTTCCATTTGTGCATTAGGATCCACTTCTAGGACCCCTGCAACTTTTGGAGTAGTTACAACTGTTGCTCTAGAAGTAGCCCAAAGATAGTTGTTTGCAGCTATCTTGTCTAAGATTTCACAAGCTTCATTGTAAGTTTTATCCAACAGGGCTCCCCCTGCAGTGGCATCAATCATCATCCTGGAGTTCCCAAGTAACCCATTGTAAAAGATCTCTATCTGCATACCATAAGGGATTCCATGATTTGGACACCTTCTCAGCAATTCTTTGTACTTTTCCCATGCTTCACTAACTGATTCATCACATTCCTGTTTGAAAGACATAATAGCATTTCTACACCTTGCATTCCTAGTAGGAGGAAAGTATTTCATCAGAAAAGTTTCAGCAAGCTCATTCCAAGTTGTAACAGATCCTGGTGTCAGATTTGTAAGTCAAGTTTTAGCACTATCCCTCAAGGAGAAGGGAAATAATCGCATCCTCAATGCCTCGGCTGTTACTCCTTGCAGCTTGAAATTATCACAGATTTCCAGAAATGATTTCAAGTGAAGGTGAGGATCTTCTGTAGCTAGCCCACTAAATTGCCCCAAACTCTGTAACATCTGGAACATCACAGGCTTTAGCTCAAAGTGTTGTGCCTGCACTCCAGGTCTCACTACCCCAGGATCAAAATCAGTAAACCTTGGTGCCATGAGGGTTTTGATGATTCTATCCTTATCATCAATGTTCCTCTCTGGTTGTTCTTCAGCCATCTTTCTAACTTTCTGTTTCCTTCTATTTCTTCTATAAGTCCTCTCAATTTCTGGATCAAATGGAAATAGTTCTCTTACAATCTTTTCAATCATAAACTACTAATCTCCCTGCATCATGAAAAGGATTAGTTTCCACAATCATATCGATCATATAATATAATACTCAAACAATTCAAAAGCATTCAGATTTAAATTTAATCTCTCCCCGGCAACAGCGCCAAAAACTTGTTGTGTGCTATAGTGTGACTACAGAACCAATGTGCAAGTATACACAATCCACAAGTAATATAGTCAAGTGAGACCAGATATCGAACCCAAGGGAGTGATTGTCTAAATCGTGCACTAAGAATTGTTTGTAAATCAAGAGTTATTGCTTCTAACTTCTACTCAAAACATAAATATGCATAAACTATGATTCCTATTAAAGCTATGATCAGTAGTATTTCCTCGTTCCACAAAATAAGCGTAAATATTATAAATGGATTCACAAGTACTGGAAAACACACTCGGGTTGTGAAATACAATGCACTATTGCTATCCGATATGCTAGAGTTTATGTCTCGCAATTCTCTTAACCTTAGAACTTTTTCTAATTCTGCCTAGCAAACTGTCGTTCTACTAGATCTACACCCTCTCACCAAGATTCATATGTCTATGCCTCTCTCAGTGATTTGATGACGATGAAATGAAGCTAAGCTCGATTAAGTTGTATTTTCCCATATGTCTAAGAGATAAACACAATTATCTAAAATCCCCTCGGCCTATTTCACCTGTCAGTCTCCATAGATGATGGGTTTCCATTCACTGTCGTGCTCAAGAAACGGTTGAAAACAGGATTAAAGATAAGTTCAGTCATGCAAAACTTGACTCTAACATATATTCAAGCAAATGGTACTTTGTTCCACAACCCAAGTGTAAATGAGATTAGTTCATGCTCGGAAATAAAAAAATAAAAGCATAAGATCATTCATCGTCAGAAAATACAGCTTGAAAATCTAAAATCAAACTATAGATGATGATCCTTCGTGCTCCGGTTACTTCTTCTCCAAGTTCTATCTCTCTGCACCTCTGCTCTCCGTTCGTGCTCTCTGAAAATTGTTGTTATTCTCCTCCAAAAATTTCCAAGCCTTTTGATTCATAAATTCTTTATC
The DNA here is from genome assembly GCA_026898455.1 of Plectranthus barbatus. Lineage (NCBI taxonomy): Eukaryota > Viridiplantae > Streptophyta > Magnoliopsida > Lamiales > Lamiaceae > Plectranthus > Plectranthus barbatus. Next base: position 8,650 of record JAPKLW010004630.1, read on the forward strand.
ATAGCCGTTGATTTCCTCCTTTTTCCATGATGCATCCACGTGTGCAGATGTAATTGTTTCCTTCAGACAAAGGATCGGCTTCCTTCAGTGCCACCTGTCTTCTCAACAGACAAGATCAAAAAGGACCTTTATCATTGTCTTTGAGTGGTCCCGGAGAGAGAAAGTTTCTTCCCTTCTGATCATGTGTTTCTCAAGCTCGAGCATATCTTTAATCAGCGTGCGGGAGTGAAGCTCTAGCATCCAAAACCTGGTCAAAACTTCACCAAATGCTTGCAAAAACTTATTAAAGCTTGCACAATTTAAAATACTATGACTTAATCGTAAATGAGCATAAACAAGCAAAAAGGACTTCGATTGCTAAGCATCTTATTCAAAACAACATCTAAAGTTCATGAAAAGAGATGAAAAGATAACTCTTTATGAGAGTTATCACTCATTTTGAATCTCTTATGCTCTTTACATAATTTTTGTATTCTTATCTTTTCAGAGAGCTTATGAGAATTCTAATTATTTCTTTGAGCTTCTTTTTCACACATCTTTTCACCACTAATTTATATTTTCTTATCTCCATCTCACAATCATTCCACCCCATATACCACAACTCAAGACATGAGCGAAACCAATACTTCTTCTTAATCTCATAGACAAGGAAAGAAAAATTTTGTATAGGCTCAAAAGTGGCTAACTAGGGAAAATTTAATGTGAAGGGACAGTGTTTAGGGAATTGGCTATCAAGATGGCCTAAGATCATTTCCTAAACTTGTGCACACTATTCAATCTCAACACAGAAAATAGGCAAGTTCTAGAGAAATAAAAACACACATGTGAATCTCACATCAAACGAAATAAAGCTCAAAATCTCACACAAGGGTTCAAAATTTTTCTTCCACATTCAATTTCAAATCAGCTCAATCGGCATGCAAGCATAAGTATCAAATCAATCCTATCATGCGGTATTCTACATTCATAGGCATCTAACCAAAATCACAATCAATTCAAACTCAACCCTCAACCAGTTCTAATCTCACAATCTCATTCGGGTTATTTCAAAACTCAAAAATTTTTCCCCACAAAATAGAATAAAATTAAAATTTAAAGCAAAAATTAAATACAGAAAGCAGAATAAATAAAAGATAGAATGTTCCATCTCTTGTCCACATCCCCCCAAACTTATTTCCAACTCGAAGAGTGGAATAAGTTTGAAATCAGACAAAAGAGGGACCGATACCTGGTAGTTGATCTCAGACATCATTTTTTTATCTCCCGGAGTCTTCAGATATCGCGCGGCGTGAATAGTTGCAGCTAGCACTTCGCATCGATTGACGTGAAGCCTTCTTATTGATCCTTTCTGTGGATCGAAGAGTATCACGCCGGGCTGCTCGGCTTCGATCGACGCCAGGCTACATCGATCGAGGTTGAGCCAAATTTTTTTATTATTATTAACTGCAAAATAACTGTTAACGCAAAATAAAAGAAAAAATAACTGAACTTTGAAATAAAAACAAAAATTGAAAAGAAAATACGAAAAAGGTTGGGTTACCTCCCAACAAGTGCTTGATTTAACGTCGCAGCTCGACGATACCTCAAATCACCGCCAAGGAGGTCGGGTCCAGACTTGCCGACCTTTGGAATCCACCATGTAAACCTTTCGATCCTTGATAATGGTGGTGAGCTCAGAAAAAGGCGGCGTAGTAGACAGATTCACCCCTCCGTTTCCTCGCTCCCATTCGATGGCAGCTGCTTCTTCCTCTTTAGATTCATCCCCTTCATCAGTAGTGGAGATTCGATTGCACTCCGCTTTCTTCTTGCTCTTGTTGATCACAAAGGTGATGTTCTCGTTGTTCGCTCGGAGTGTGATCTCGCCGCCTCGACAGTCAATGAGAGCGGCGCTAGTGTCAAGAAACTCACGCCCCAAGATCATGGGCATGTTCTCGTCCTCCTTCATCTCGTGCACCACAAAATTTGCAGGAAAAATGAGATGGCCCACACGAATGAGCACATCCTCTAGTATACCTTTCGGGCGGGACACAGATCGGTCCGCCATCTTCAGGGTGATCGTTGTGGGCCTCATCTCTCCGATGTTGAGACGCTTGTAGATGGAGTACGACATTAGGTTGATACTGGCCCCAGTATCACATAGTACTCTCTCGAACGTGTGTCCCCCAATCTCAACCGAAATAGAGAAGCATCCATGATCGCTTCTCTTGATGGGCACCAGTTTTTGCAGTAGCAGGCTGCACTGCTCGTGGATCTTCACTGTCTCGTTCTCCACGAATTGCTTTTTTTCACTCATCAATTTCTGGAGGTACTTCATGTACCCCGGGATCTCTTTTAGTGCTTCGATCTGCGGGATGTTGATGCTGACCTTCTTCAGATTCTCCACAAACCTGGAGAACTTCTCGTCCTCTTTTTGCTTCACGAACCACTGTGGGAATGATATAGGAGGGAGCTGATCTCCAGACAGCTTCAACTTCGTGCCTGGAACAGACTTTGGCGTCGATCGACGTAGGGTGGCGTCGATCGATAGGGCTTTCTCTTCTGCGTCGATCGATGCAGGTGGTCTGTCGATCGACGTGGATCCCTGTCCTCTGCAACTTTGCTCCTTTTCGCCTCCAGAATCGTTCATAGCCATCTCGGGACCCTTGCAGCTCGTCCGAGACCTCAGAGTAATGGCATTCACTGGCTTTTCCTTGGCGGGGTTCACCTCTGTCGTACTCGGAAGCTGTCCAGGCATGTGTTGGTTTCCGAGTGTGGTGGCAATCTGGCTCAATTGTGTGTCCATCATCTGAAGGTGTTTCGTCATCAGCTGCATGTGGTTGGCCATCCCCTTCACCTCGGTTTCTACTTTCCCAAATTGGTTATCCGAGCTCTTGATGAATTTCTCGAGCGTCTCCTCCAGCACAGATTTCTTCCTTTCCACGATTTTTCCTCCAGTACCTACATCAAAACCAGACGGAGGGTGTTCTACCGCAAAAGGGTTAGAATAAGAAAAACCAGGGTGAGATCGCCCATGGTTGTAATGATACCCCTGATTGCCTCGGTAGTTATTGTGATCACCACCACCAATGTAGTTCACCTCCGTCCCGGCAGTTCCAGACGAACTGCTTGCACCCCAGTTGATGTAGTCGGCCTCCACCGGAACAATAGCCACGCTTGGCTCTGCAACAGCTGCAGCTTGTGCTGTGCCCAATTTTTCAATCTCTTCCCGGAGCATTTTCACCTCAGCAACCACATCAATTTCTGGCTTGGCTTCCACAACTTTGACCGGAATCTGTCTTTCAGTTGGCCATTGGTGGCTATTCAGCGCCATATCAACCAGCAACCTCATACTCTCTGCACCAATCTTCTTCATCAGTATCCCTCCAGCTGATGCATCAACCAGCTCCTTCATGTGAGGATTCAAACCCTCATAGAAATGGCACACCTGCATCTCCAGATCGATGCCGTGTCCAGGACAGAGTCGTAGAAGCTCTTTGTATCTCTTCCAGGCCTCGTAGAGTGACTCATCATACATCTTCTTGAAAGTAGTAATGGCAGCTTTCCTCTTCAGCAGCATGCTCGGTGGGAAGTAGTTGGTAAGGAACTCTGCTCGAAGCTCCTCCCATGTTCCGATTTGACTCTTATCCAGTCCAACAAACCAAGACCGTGCCTCGTCTCTAAGTGAGAACGAGAACAGTCTCATCCTGATTACATCTTGGGTGACTCTGTTCTGCTTCACAGTGTTACACACCTCAATTAATTGGTTGAGATGGGTATAAGGATCTTCTACAGCTCTCCCCCCAAACTGGTTTTGCTGCACCATCTGAATAAGGCATGTGCGCAGCTCGAAGTTGTTGGCATCAATGTCAACTCTGAATCCGACCTCTGCTTGCTGTGGAAGAAATCGATCCAAGATGGACCTTTGCGGGATCGCAACTTGCCTATTGTTCAACTCTGTCAGTCTTGCAGCTTGTTCTGCCTGAGTAGCCTGGGCTGCTTGCACTTGTGCTCTTAGCTGTTGTGCTTCATTCACAAATTGCCTCTACTCCTCGGGAGTCATATTTTGCAGAGGTGCTTCAGGATTCTCAGCCATCTCTCGTTGTTTTTCTTTTCCTTTCTTTTTGATTTTCCTACAAGTTGCTTCAATTTCAGGGACAAAGGCTTCGAGTGTTTTTCCTTTGGCTCGCGTGTTCATGCATCTGCACAAAAAATAGGTAGATATTAGTTCGGCGTCGATCGATGTGGATGTCAAGTCGATCGATGCAAGAAAGTGGTTGGCATCGATCGACGTAGGGTGCACGTCGATCGACACACCAAAGTGATCAATGTCGATCGACGCTAAGGGGCATCGATCGATGTGGAATGCAGACACGAAAACTCACACACGCACATGTACAGAAAAATAAAACTCAATCCAGCAAATCCTAGAACGAACTAGTAACAAGATAAAATCTAACAATTCCCCGGCAACAACGCCAATTTGATCACTGTAAAATCTACAGATTAATTATAGAAACAGTGGCAAATAAATTTGTAAACCCTAAGGTTATCGAATCCAGGGGAATTGTGTGGGGAAACTATCCTATATACTAGCTATGATCCTAAGATTCATTGTTTGAGGAATTCAAAATCAGGGTTTTGTTTGGAAAATAAAGATGACAATACTTGAAAATTAAAGGGGTTTTGAAATCAAATTTAAAATAACACAGATTCTAGGGAAGAATTTGTATTATGGATAACATGTAGGAATCAATTAATTTAACAGGTGGAATACTGCAACAATGCTATATTTCCTTGTTTGGCAAATATAACCTAGATTACTAATTAGTGACTATCTCCGCTCGGTCTCAAGTACACCAAATTAGTCAATCTGATAAGCAAATCAGTTCAATTCCTACAGTCTAGTACATCTGTTTGGATACTGTAGATTGTATCATGCATTCCTAATCCCACTATTAATATTCACCTCTCGGTCCTTCTATCAATAGCTAGACATCTAAATTAATCGTCACCTCTCGGTCCTTGAATCAATCTAGAATTAAAAATAAACACAGGAATTATGAACCTAATTAATTAATTAATTCTAACATGCATCCATAATAATATCAAACCCTAGAACCCGCTAGGGTTTCTAGCCACTCATCGCAGATAGAAATCCAAAAGAAAACATATTAAATTGCATAAACATAAAGAACTTACAAGAAAAATAAAGGGTTTTGAGTTTCCCAAGTATCCAAACTCTAAAAAACTAAATTGTAGAATGAAAAATATTATAGCTGCTTCAAAAAGATGTGTATCCTATCAAATCTAGGTGTGGATGAACTCTTCACTGCTACTCTTACACGTCACTGCTTTCGGAACGGTTTTCAAGGGAATTTGGCCTATAACCTATAGAAACACACCAAAGTACGCATAATACCACCCAATATAGACTCATGCATAAAATATATATATAAACTCAATAATACTACATAAATTAGTAGAAAATAATATAGATAAGCGAGTAAAATAATGAGCTTATCAATATCCAGAACCAAGTTTCCATTCTTGAAGAGACGATCCCAAGAAACTTAAAGTTCTGAAGATATGTGTTCGTGTTTAAAATATAGTAAGGCCAAAAACTTAGTTTTTGAAAACTAAGTTTCACGAAGTAAGATGAAAACTCAATCTGACTTTGGAATGTCCATTTTCAGTATCAACAAATCAAGAAGCACGCGAAACACAAGTGTTCGAAGTTAGACTTAAAGTCATTTCAATGCTAAGTCAAAAAGTCAGTAGGAGGATACTCATACTTAGAATCCTCGTACTGAAACTTAGTCTGACAAAAAGTAAGTGGAAAGTACACTGCCAAAAACAGAAAGCTAGCGACAAAGCAAAAAGTATGAGCGATGATAAGACGACATTATCCTTGTCTCGAACAACTGGTTTTTTTTGTCTTACGGGAAGAATTCAAATCATCAACCAATCTACACCTGAAGACTATAAATAGGTCGACAACCACAAAGAATCATCATCAAAATTATTGTGTAAAGCTAAGCCAACACTCTGCTCAACTTTCTACTCATACTCTCTGAATTTCCATGAGTTCCTATCACGAGACTTGAGTTTCAACTTAAGTTATTCTTTTTGTGCATCTGTCTAAGAGAACGAGGCTAAAGCTACTTTTTTGGTGAATATAACTTCTCTAAGTTATATTCATAGCAGTCATTATCCTTCTCTGGGATATTGATTATCACGGACGTTGCCAAACTTACTAAGTTCTGAGAAGAAAAAGTAACCATCCAACATCCAGGAAGAAGGTTGTGGGGTGCGTCCTCACTTCAACCTGAAGAGGATAAGTTTATAAGGAGTTTATGGGCGAGTGACGATAGTAGACCAAAGGACGGAGGATTCCGACGGGCTGCCCATAGATCGTAAAAAGCTTGTACACTGAAACTTAGTAGATTCTCGATTAAGTTTGAAAGAGTGGACACAGGACTTTGATTTCAAACCACTATAAATATCCTGTGTTTTTACTCTATTTAAGTTTTTGTACTAAAGTTTTCAAGCTTACTTTGAAACCTTCAATATTTGACTAAGTATTGAAGATTATACTCTGAAACTTACTTAACATTTTCTGAGCTTAAAACTGAATCTTCTGTAACTTGAAAACATGAGTCTTAGTCAGTTTTTAGAGACAAGTGCAAATTAAACGATTTTTGTTGTATATTTACATACTCTGATATCGGGACCAACATAAATAATATGAGAATGAACGCTTCCCCTCTTTCTATCACCTCCCCCTTTTTTTACAAGTAAAATGAATACACATTGATAAGCCTGAAAACCCTAACTATGATCCCTAAAATTTAAGGATAGTGGTGGATATACATTGATCGAGTCTCCACCAGGCCTTGAACAATTGGGTTATTGTTGGTCCCGAGATCAGAGTATTAAAATGTACAGTAGAATATTTTAAGGATAACTTTCACTTACAAACTAGTTGTTGCTCACCAGCTTGTATGTCTGAAAATCGATTGTTAGCGAGTTTGGTTATTAGTCAGGTTCGTTATACTACAACACCTAGAAAGTTCTGAGTTTTAAATCCAAGCACAAAAGTAAATAAAATAGTAAATTGCCAAAAGGATTTATAGAGGTTCGGACACAAAAGCCATATGTCTTCTCTTCAAACCTTTCGTAATCTGGTGAATGCTAATGTCCATCAGTCCACTTGCTCACTTGGCCAAACCTATGGTCTTCTTTGGCTTCGTAGATCAAAAGTATGGGCACAACACGCAGCCTCTGTTTCTGGAACATGGAAACTTTATGGTTCTTCCAAAAGGGATTGTTGCAAACAGAATTGTTAATCCGTTACCCAGGCTGAATATTGGATATCTAAAATAAATTGATATGCCTATTATAAAATTCATAATATGCTTCTATTGAATGCAAATATAGTTTTACTTAGGACCTAGATGGTATTAACTATGAACTGGTTGCGCAGGGATTTGATCTTCAATCCTTTCTAGCGCAACAAGATTTAATCCTACAAGATGAAGGAATTAAATCTTTGAATTTAATTAAATTAAATTCGAAAACTAAGAGAGAAAAAGATCCTCTAGATCTGATCTTTTGATATGCATCCCTTGCTCCGATTCATATATCTGATGAAGATTCCCTCCAGATATCATGATAATTGAGAAGCTGAATTTTCTTCCATCGACTCAAATCTAGTCGCCTTCTGTAGCTCCTAATTCTCTAGTTTGCTGCTTAGCAACTTATGATCTTGTAGTGTATGAGAAGCAGAATATTCTTCCCTTGGCTCAGATCTAGTCGCCTACTGTAGCTCCCAATTCTCTGGTTTGCTGCTTAGCAACTTATGATCTTGTGATGTATTGTGATATGAGCATCTGGGGGGTATTTATAGGAGAATTCTGATCCCTAATGGGCTTGAGCTTTTCATGGGCCAGACTAGGGACCAATATACAAATAACAAAGAAAGCCTATTAATTAATTAATTCTCATATTCAACCCAGAATATAATTAATTAATTAATATTGATTCATGCCACCAGAGAATCAATAATGGCTTACGTCTTTGTTCATAATATACGAATTCTTTCACAATATACATCTATCACTTCCCGGAACCATTGAACTTGCAGCTAGAAGCCCGTGAGAATCACTGCTTGGAGATAGGCATTCACAGTTGTGTTCTTACTTGGAAAGTAAAAAAACAAAGATTAAACTTGTGCTTAGAAAGCAACAAGTGTCGTGTCCATGATGGCACACGGTTAACTTAGAGAAAGCCTCGAACGAAAGCTTTAAGCTTGAATTTTGATAGCACTTGAATGTTCGGTGTTTCAGTAGTTAGTTTGGGTAACCTTTGTAGGATTCAAGTCTACAATAGACAACACGAATTGCCACTTTAATTTGCCAAGGATCGTTCTTAGGATATCAAAAATAAATATAAATTAAATAAATCAGGCGAACCTAAGCATGCTCCTACAAAATTAATTGCAAAGGGATGGATATGCGGAATACCTTAACTCCAGCGACTGATCTACAGATCTAGATCGATGACGGAGACTTGATCCAACAGATCTGATCTTCTGATCTGTTCCTTTGCTCGATCCAGAAATATGGTGAGGATACGCTACCGGATCTACAACCGCCCACTCTCTCTCAATCTCTCTAGGGTTTCTGATTTGAAACTTTTTACTTATGTGGGAAAATGAGAGATTTATCTATTTATATAGATCTGGAGAATTGGCTATTAGGGTTTAATAAACCCTAATGGGCTCTGAGCAGTGTTGGGCCAGACCAGGGATCAAATGCAAATAATAAGGTGGGCCTCCTATTAATTAATTCCATGTTCAACCCAGAACATAATTAATTAATAAACATTAATTCATGCCACCAGAGAATTAATGTTGACCTACCCCTTTATTACCACATTATTCAGAACGGGTTGCATTGACTTGGTTAATCCCCATATTTAAGGTTTCAGACATTAATTAATTAATTCAGCGTATGACAATTTGCTGTAATTAATTAATCTCTTATTATTCTTGAGTAGTACCACTCAACCCTTAGCGCTTATGCTTGAATCAATGATTCAGCCTGCAGGACTTAGAATAACGAACCTCGTGAGCTTCCCAGAGAATGTCACCATCCTGAAACGGATATGGTTATCTAAATTCAGCCTGAGAAAACCCCACACAAGCTGCCATCACCCAAGATGCAGATATACGAGTACATGTAAGACTCTCCACCATAGCAAGTCAAAGTTACAGTCAACCCATGTGTGCCCCTCAGCTTTCAATAGACTTTAGATCCGACCAAGTTACCGAGATCTTTACTCATTCATATGTAAAGTAGAATGGTTCATCTCACTGTTGATCCTATCAATACATTGAGATGTACCGATCACACAAAGCAGTCAAGATAAACCACTTATGGACTTGTGTGCCGCAGCCTACACCGACAGCCAAACCAGAAACTGTCTCAGCTGTGATAACTGTTTATATCTCGCTAGGTCGAACGATCTATACAATCTTCTGTGATCTCTTACACACCGTATGATCTCCCTATCGACGAGATAACTGGATGTGTTTGTTCGCATCGTATGATTATTAATTCAGACAAGAGTTGTTTATTGAAAGTCATTAATGATTACCAGTATATCAAACATAACATTTCCCAATATACCAATCATAATGCTTTTATGTATACAATTCCAACAATCTCCCACTTATACTCAAAGCATTATACCATTACTCTCCAGAGTATAACATGTGTCTATTCTAATCTAGCTATTACATTTGGTCACCAGGTGGCCGGCATCTACCTAAGTCCTAGGCTACGAACGTGACCCTCGTATGCCTTATGTGGTAAGCCCTTTGTAAATGGATCCGCTAGATTATCCTTTGTGTCAATCTTCTCTATTAGCACATTGCCCCTCGCTACAATTTCTCGTATGATGTGGTACTTTCTCTCTTTGTGCTTTGACGCCTTGTAAGTTCTTGGTTCATTAGAGTTTGCTACTGCACCAGCATTATCACAATATACCGTGATAGTCTTGGGCAAACATAGAACAATATCTAACTCTTGGAGATAGTTCCGGAGCCATACTGCTTCTTTAGAAGCTTCTGAAGCTACCACATACTCAGCTTCCATGGTGGAGTACGCGATACATTTCTGTTTTGCACTCCTCCATGATACAGCTCCACCTCCCAAGGTGAACACATAGCCCGAGGTCGATCTCTTCTCATCCCGATCCGCCTGGAAATCTGAATCCGTATAACCCATAGCGCACAAATTTTCACACTGATAAACAAGACAATAGTCTCGAGTTCTTCTCAGATACTTGAGAATATGTTTGACAGTAGTCCAGTGCGCCTGTCCAGGGTTAGACTGATATCTGGCCACCATGCCCACGACATAACAGATATCTGGCCTCGTACATAGCATCACATACATGAGACTTCCCACTGCCGAAGCATATTGTACTTTATCCATCTCATCCTTTTCCTCTTCTGTTGCAGGGCATTGTGCCTTAGACAGAGGAACACCATGTCTGAAAGGTAGCAATCATTTCTTGGCGTTTTGCATGCTAAAACGAGCAATTACAGTATCAATATAAGCGGCCTGAGACAAGCTTAACATCCTCTTCTTGCGATCACACAAGACTTTAATCCCAAGGATGTATCCAGCGTCTCCTAGGTTTTTCATTTGAAAATGTTCGGATAACCATCTCTTTATGTCTGACAACACCTTCACATCGTTGCCGAATAAAAGAATATCATCTACATAAAGTGCAAGGAATACCACACTTCCGCTGACGTATAATCGGTACACACAACTTTCGGTCTCGCATTGTGAAAATCCATAGGATTTAATCACATCATCGAAACGTTTGTTCCATGACCGTGAAGCTTGTTTAAGTCCATACAAGGACTTCCTTAGCTTCCAGACAAGATGCTCTTCACCATCCTTCACATAACCCTCTGACTGCTGCATATAGATGTCACGACCTTCCTCAAGGTACCCGTTTAAAAATGCAGTTTTGACATCCATCTCCCAGATTTCTAGGTCCATATGTGCTGTTATGAATAGAAGAATTCGAATGGATTTGAGCATGGCTACAGGTGAGAAGGTCTCGTCATAGTCAATGCCCTCCTTTTGACTATAACCCTTCGCCACCAGCCTGACTTTAAAAGCCGTTATTTCTCCTTTCGAACCTTTCTTCCGTTTGTATACCCATTTGCAACCTATGGCCCGAAAGCCATCTGGTAGCGCAGACTTCTGGTATACATCCATAGAGGTAATTGATTCAATTTCTGAATCCATGGCTTTATGCCATTTTTCCGCATCTTTGTCATTTACTGCTTCGTCGTATGTCCATGGGTTGGTATCATCTAGTCCGTCTTCCGGGATCTAGTCCGAAGACTCTCCCACGAACATATACTGCTCGGGTTGGTGAGGTACCCTCCCACTACAACGGAGCACTGGTACTGCGTCAGCAGTTAGTGCAGTTACTTGTGGATCAAATCCTTGCACTGGCAATCGTGCAATTGGTTCCATACCTTCGAGAGGTACACTCAATCTACCACGGGGTTTTTCCAATGGAAGCGCATCATTGTCTCCAATTTCTTGGAGAATGATATCACTTTTGGATTTGTGGTTTTTCACAAAATCGTCCTCCAAGAATCTTGCGTTGGTGCTAACAACGATCTTCTGATCCTCAGGACAGTAGAAATAACCACCTTTTGTTTGTCTGGGGTATCCCACAAACAAAATTAGCTTGGACTTACCTTCTAACTTATCAGGTTCCTTCGACAAAACATATGCCGGATGATACGTGCGTAAAATGACCTATATTTTGATGTGTGTACATGCTTGTTTGTGGCTATTTTACTCCCGTATCATATATTTTTGTCGTATTTTGGTTGTGTTTTCGTGTTTTGTGTGTTTGATGTGTGTAGGATAGGTTTTGGGCATAAACGAGCAATTTTGGTGAAGTTTTGGAGGAAAATCGCAGGTGTTTGGAGTTTGGAGAGCTCGACCGGCCGAGCGGGTGCAGGACCAGCCGAACGGGGCATTCAGAGAGCTCGACCGGCCGAGCCAATCTTCGACCGGCCGAGCCAAAACGAAATTTTCAGCACTTGGCAGTTTTCAGCATGGCAATGGATAGAGCTTCGAGCTAGCTTTCCAACGCAACTGGAATCGGGTCAATCGGAGTTCGGGAGAGGAAGTTATGGCCAAAACCGTGAGATCGCGCAGAAGGACCGGCCGAGCAGGTGCAGGACCGGTCGAGCAGGAGCGTTCAGAGAGTTGGCTCGGTCGAGC
>JAPKLW010004631.1:0-25737 GCA_026898455.1 Plectranthus barbatus
ATTAATTGTGTCCTGGGTTGTGGACATGAGAATTAATTAATTTATAGACCCACTTTATTATTTGCATTAGGTCCCAGGTCTGGCCCAAATAAATGTGCTAAATTGAGCCCAGTAGCCCATTAGGGATAAAACTCTGGGTCTATAAATATACCACTCTCTCTGGAAACCCTAGCCACCTTTTGTGATTATTCAAATCAGTCAAAACCCTAGGGTAGAGAGAGAGGAGGCACCGATCCCAAGAGGAGAAGGAGGAGAATTTCAATTCTGGTCCTGCTCAAGCCACAGATCTACGGAGTCCTCACCAGTAGTAGATCTGAACAACACCGGGATACAGATCTGAAGATCTAATCTAGAGAACAAATTCTTTTTCTCTTGATTTCTTTATTTTCGATTTTATTCTAAGAAATTAGAGATCTAATTTCTTATTCCGCAGATAAAATCGGATTGCGTGGTTAAATTCAAGTTGGAAATTCAAACGCAAAAGATCGATTCAGACTCGACGGAATTACGGTAAATTCCTCAATCCACAATTCTGGCTATTAAATTCATATGAGCATGCTAGGATTTATTATGATTTTAATTATGCACAATATCCATAAATCGATCCGGTTCAGTTTGGTTTTGGTGATTCGGTTCACGGGAAAACCCTACATTCTCTTCGTTCCCAGTTTCCAATGCAACCTCATTTGTGTCATCCGCCTAACCAAGGATCTTCGTTGTGTCCTAACCTTTTATTCGGATTGTTGTGTCATATAGGATTGCACCTCGAAGAGCCAGATTGGAGCGGGTAGACAGCGTGATGGTCTGTATCTTATGGAGCCGGTACAGGATGCTTGACAAGTTTTTTCTGCGGTAGTTGACAGCAACATTCGGCATAGGAGACTCGGACATGCCTCCCGGATAAAGATACAAGGTCTATGTGATATGCCCTGTGAAATTTGTGATATTTTTATGAAAGCCAAACAGACTAGGCTCCCTTTTCCTTCTAGTTCATTTCGTACCAATAAATGTTTTGAAATGTTACATTGATCGATATGGGGTAGTTACAAAACCCCTTCATTTACTGGAGCACGTTATTTCCTCACTATTGTGGATGATTTTAATAGAGGTGTGTGGATTTATCTTATGAAATTTAAGTTGGAGGTAAGCAAGTACATTAAATTCTTTTGCAACATGGTCAAGACACAGTTCGATCAAACTGTCAAGTGCATTCGGACTGATAACGGTGGGGAGTTTCAGTCAAGGGAGATGCTAGAATATTATGGAGAGAATGGAATGGTACTTGAGACCACTTGCCCCCACACCCCTCAACAAGACGGGGTCGTTGAACGGAAGCATAGACACATCCTTGAGGTAGCTAGAGCTCTTCGGTTTCAAGCTAACTTACCTATCAAATTTTGGGGAGAATGTGTCTTAACAACAGCTTATATCATAAACCGATTACCATCTAAGGTGTTGCAAGGACGCACGCCTCATGAGAACCTACTTGGGAGGAGACCCAATTATGAGAGTCTAAAGGTGTTTGGATGTTTAGCATTTGCCAAGGACACAAGCAGATCGGCAGACAAGTTTTTAGTGAAGGGAAGGAAGTGTGTTTTCGTCGGCTACCCATTTGGACAAAAGGGGTACAAAGTGTTTGATCTGCAAAGCCGCACGATCTACACAACAAGAGATGTACGTTTCAGGGAAGATTGTTTTCCCTATTCTGAACCGTCCACAAAAGGTAGCTATGAAAGAGTGGTCACTGAACACTTGATGGATGAAGGCGTTAACAAGGACATGGAGCCACATGCTGAGGGAACGAACGACACTCAAACTTTAGTCGAAGAGGAAGCCCGGGTAATTGATACTACAGCTAACTCCCGGCAAAGTGGCAGAACGAGGCAGCAGCCAGCTCACCTCCGTGACTACGAGGTCGACTTGCCGAGCTCCATAGACCATTCACGTCCTGCATCCGATACGGCTTCTTCTACGGTACATCCTCTTACTCATTATGTTGCTTATGATAAATTCTCCTCATCCCATAAATGTTACTTTGCTGCGATTGATCATCATATCTAGCCAAAATCTTTTGCACAAGCTGCTAAATCCCGCGAATGGAGGGAGGTCATGCATAGAGAAATAGAAGCATTGGAGTCGAATGGGACCTGAGATTTGGTCCTATTGCCAAGTGGAAAGAAAGCCATCGACTCGAAGTGGGTTTACAAGATAAAATACAAGCCGACGGGTGAGATAGAAAGATACAAGGCGCGTTTGGACGCAAAAGGTTTCACACAAATTTCGGGTGTAGATTTTCATGAAACCTTTGCGCCCGTAGCTAAGCTTGTCACCCTGCGCTGCATTCTCGCAGTTGGAGTGAAGAAGAACTGGATCATGCACCAACTCGATGTCAATAACGCATTCTTGCACGGTGACTTGGATGAAGACGTGTATATGAAGGTGCCACAGGGGTACGAGAAAGATGGAGAAATGCGTGTTTGTAAACTTCGAAAATCACTATATAGCCTGCGGCAGGCTTCTCGAAACTGGTATAACAAGTTTACGACTGCTCTATCTGACGTAGGTTTTAAGCAATCACATGCGGACCATTCCTTGTTCATCTACAAGGAAGGGAATGTGTTTGTTGTGGCCCTGATTTACGTCTACGATGTACTTCTTGCTGGCAATGATGGGACTATGATTCAAGGCATCAAAGAAATGCTGGACAAAAGGTTTAGCATAAAAGATTTGGTCCCTTGAAATACTTCTTGGGAATTGAGGTAGCCCGATCGGCTGAAGGCATGGTGATGTCTCAACGGAAATACGCTATTGACATACTAAAAGATGCTGGGATGGAAGGCTGCAGACCTAGTAGAATTCCCATGGAACAAAATGCTCACATTGATGTGGAAGATGACAGCCCAGAGGTGGACGAACATCGGTATCGACGACTGATCGGGCGCTTACTTTATCTCACGGTGACGCGGCCTGATATTCAATATGCAGTCAGCATCCTCAGTCAATTTTTAGCTAAACCAAGATAGACACACAACGATGCCGCCCTTCGTGTACTCCGTTACTGATAAACACTCATTTTGTGCATTTTACTGATATGAATCTGCTCACATTTGACCTTAGATTAGTTCATTACGTGGTGTTCTTATGTTTTATTCGTATACTTCGAAGAATTATTACGTTTGGGTTGTTTTTGGTTGTTTATGCAGATTTCATGCACAATTGAGTTGTTTTCAAGATATGATCGAGCACCATGAAGTTAGTTGATGTGTCGTTGCATGAGGAAGGTGAAAAAGTGAGAAGAGATCGACGAAAAGCTTAAAAAATCCAGTCGCGACATGAACGGCGACCCAAATTACATGTTCGGCGGTTGCCGATCATGCATTTGGGCAGCCAATCACGCAAAATCTCATATTTCACTTCGGCACATGAACGGCGATCTATTTACATGAATGGCGACCGCCGATCATGCTTTTAGATCGCCGTTCATGTAATTTCTAGGGTTGGCCACGACGCATGGACGGTGACCTAACTGCATGAACGGCGACCGCCGTTCATGCCTTTAGGTCGCCGATCATGAAAAATCTCGGCTTTTGCTATGGTACACAGATGGCGACCTGAGCGCTTGCTCGGCGGTCGCCATCGACGCATTTTAGGTCGCCGATCGTGACTTTTTGGGCGAAAATTGATCCCAATCCCATATCTTTTTGGGTTTGAACAAGATATGTATAAATAGAGGCTTCCAAGACTCAAAAAGGTTCCTTCACATTATTTTCAAGAGAGAAAACGCTGGGAGAACGCAGGGAATAGAGAAAACTTGAAGAGCACTCCAGAAATTGAAGATTGAAGATCACGAGTTTTTGATTTTCATGTTCTTCGTTTCTATGAATTTTTATTTCTCTGTTTTCTTAGAACTTAGCATGATTGGCTAAGTCCTTCGTGGATTCTAGGGTTTTGAAACTTGTTGACATTCATTCAATTGTTTATATGATTTGATTTTCCTGTTCCATTGATGTTTTAATTACTGCTGGGGTTTTCTTTAATTACAAGATATTGGCCATTGATTGTAATTTGAATTGGTAATTTTTGAACCGAGAGGTCTAGGTTATTGATTAAGATGCAGCAGAATTAAATTTGATAGGGCAATTATCCGAGAGGAATTTGAACTGTTAAAGGGTTTTGAAATCTAAGGATTTATCAAGAGTAAAAGTCCTTTTGCGCATCCGAGAGGAGTCACTAGGTCGTGTATTTCCATGTTATGGTTGAGAGTCCGAGAGGGTCGCCTGATAACATTTATGAGATTAACTCACATCTTTGGAAATTAACTTGGAATTGGATTGTATAAATGATTGTTTGATAGTTCTTCAAAGTGGATTACCCTGGAATCCTAGTTTTTCAATAGATTTTCTAAACTTAATAAATTTTATTTACTTGTCATTATTAAATATTGCTTTTCAATATTGCCTAGAAATTAATAACCAAAATCAATTACCGATTTGTCTAGATAGTAGTAAGGTATCTATGTTTTAGTGCTTAGTTATACTTCGATCCTGCAATCTTCGAGATCGTTAAATTATTACTTGCCCTCTGCAGTGGTCTGTACACTTGCAGAATAGCGCGTTGTGAAATGAGCTATCAAGTTTTTGGCGCCGTTGTCGGGGATTGCACAGATTTATAATTAACACTAATTCCGATATTACGCTATTTACTCTAGATTTTAGTTTTACGTATTGTTATTTTATTTTCCAATTTATTTTATGTGTTGTTCACTGTGTGTTCTCCTGCAGGTAGTATATGCGAACCAGGTCAAAAGGTCCAGCTCTTGAACTTATAGATCCAGAGATCGAGTCTACCTGTCGAAGGAACACTGCACGAAGAAAGTTAGCGTTTCTTATGGCTGACGATCAGGCGACACAGATTGCTGAGCTGCAGAGGCAGATATAAGAGATGAATCTGAGACTTCAGGAGCATCAAGCTCCAGAAGTACCACGACAGCCCACTATAGATGAGATGTACGAGCCGATGACTGATAGGAATCGTAATGCGGACTTTGGACTGAAGGTGAACACACCTAATTTTGAGCTGAAGACTGGTCTAATACACACTGCTCAACAGAACCAGTTTAGGGGATTTCCGTCTGAGGATCCTCATTTGCATGTCCAGAAATTTCTGCTACTCTGTGACACAGTCAAGCAGAATCAGGTGCCAATCGACTACATCAGGCTGCACCTCTTCTCATTCACACTGCATGACAGAGCTCTTTCATGGTATCTGTCACTGAACCGCAGTGAGATCTCATCCTAGGAGGAGCTCTGTAAACTATTCCTGATCCAGTTCTTTCCACCGAGCAAGACCATCCAACTACAGATGCAGATAAGCCAGTTCAGACAGTTCTCGGGGGAAACTCTTTATGAGGCATGGGAGCGTTTCAAGGAGTTGCTTCGCTCCGGCCCATGCCATGGATACACTGAAAGACAACAGGTCTGCTATTTCTATGCGGGACTTGATGAGGAGACTCAGAAGCATGTCAGAGCTTCAGCTGGAGGGTCCATTACTGCTAAACCTCCACATGAAGGACTACAACTGCTGGAAACGATGGCGAAGAGTGAATTTAATTGGCCAGCAGACAGAAAGGAGCACAGGATGATAGCAGCAGTCGATGATACTGGGGACCTAGCTGCTGAAATAAAACTGATGAGACAGGAGGTAGCTGCTCCTACGAAGTCTATGGAGATCCGCCTTGCCAAGTTGGAAAATAATCCGCCTCAGCAGGGATATGAGCAGGGAATCGAGATGCAGATAGAGAATATGAATTATGTGAACTAGAGGAATTTCAACAACAACAGAGGATATCCAACGGGGAACATGATTTATAATCCTAACAACCGAAACCACCCAAATTTCTCCTATGGGAATCCGAACAACGCCTTGCAGCCTCCGCCTGGGTTTGCTGCAAATCAAGGGGTGGCAAATGAACCTAAGGAGCCGAGTATGAGAGAGCTCCTGACTCAGTTCATCTCAGCTTCCAATACCAAGACCACAAAAATGGAGGGAGAAATTTCTCAGCTACAGAATGGTATGGTGGAGATGGGGAAGCACATGAAGCAGATGGACACTCAGATATCTCAGATTGCCAATGTTCTGGGAAATCAGCATACTCCTGGACAATTCCCCAGTAACACTATTGTAAATCCCAAGGACCACTGCAACGCCATCACTACTCGCAGTGGGAAGGGATATGAGGGCCCACCTATGCCTGTCGACACGTCACCCGTGCAACCTGAAGTTGCACAGCCTGCTCCTGTTCTTCCTGCAGAAGAACAGACTCAAAAGAGCAAGGGTACTCGTCCTAAAGACAGTACCACACAAGCCGACCCGATTGCTGTACCTTTTCCTCAGAGGTTTGCTAAGAAACAGAAAGAGGAAAGGTATAAGCTATTTTTGGAGCACATGAAGAAAATCCACATCAATCTTCCCTTAATTGAGGTGGTACAGGAGATCCCTGGGTATATGAAGTTTCTGAAAGACATGGTTACCCAGAAGAAGCCCTTTGGCGCATTTGAGACGGTAAATCTCTTTGAGAAATGCAGCGCCATTATTCAGAAAAAGATGCCGGTTAAGAGATCAAATCCGGGATGTTTCTCGATCACCTGCGTGATTGGAGGGCAGACTTTTGAGAAGGTGCTATGCGATTCAGGGGCCATCATCAATCCGATGCCCCTCTCTATTTTCAAGAGGCTAAGGATCGGAGACATCAAACCGACCACCATCAGACTTCAGATGGCTGACAGGTCGGTGAACTACCCTAAAAGGGTAGTAGAGAATGTGCTAGTGAAGGTAGGGGAATTTATTTTCCCAGCTGATTTTGTGGTCCTAGACATGGCAGAGGACCGAAATATTCCACTCATCCTTGGGAGGCCTTTCCTCAACACTGCTGATGCCCTCATTGATATCAAGAAAGGAGAGCTCATGTTGAGGGTGAACGACGAAAAGATCACTTTCTCCATCTACAAGGCTATGGAGCGCCACGACTCAGATGACTGCTTTGAGGAGTGCGATATGGTTCAGGTTTTGTATCCTTGTGATTCATCTATCATCTCCACTGATTCTTTAGATTATGGGGTACAAAATTGTGTTTATTCTTGTGATGAGCTATATGATGTCTGTGATGAGCTGCTAGAGTCTGTTCTAGCATTAGATGGTGCAGGTGAAAAGAGCAAGTTGGAAAGTGCAAATTTTTTGAAGCTGAGAAGCGAGCAAGAGGAAGAGGAGGCTCGCAAGACGGCCTTGCTGCAAAAAGACACAAAGGAGCCTCCATTGCTGGAACTGAAACCCCTACCGGACCATCTGAGGTATGCCTACTTGGGCGAAAACAATACATATCTGATAATAGTATCTGCCACTTTATCTACTAGTCAGTTGGATAGATTACTGCGGGTTTTGAGAGACCACCAATCTGCTATTGGGTGGTCGCTATCTGACATAAAGGGTATCAACCCTTCTATTTGCATGCACAGGATTCTACTTGAAGATGGGTACAAGCCTAAGGTGCAGCCGCAGCGAAGGTTAAACCCCATTATGCAGGAGGTGGTGCGAAAAGAGGTGCTGAAACTACTGGACCCTGGCATGATCTATGCCATCTCGGATAGCGAATGGGTGAGACCCACACAAGTGGTGGCCAAAAAGGGAGGTACTACCGTCATCAAGGGCGAGAGTGGCCAGGAGATCGCCCACAGGCCTGTTACGGGCTGGAGGATGTGCATCGACTACAGAGCACTTAACAGTGCTACTCGTAAGGACCACTTCTCTCTCCCTTTTATTGATCAGATGCTGGATAGGTTAGCGGGGTATGATTTTTACTGCTTTTTAGATGGTTATTCTGGATATAACCAAATAGCGATAGCCCCCGAGGACCAGCATAAATCTGCTTTTACTTGTCCTTATGGAATTTTTGCATACAGACGCATGTCATTTGGTTTTATGTAATGCCCCTGCTACATTCCAGAGATGCATGATGTCTATATTTAGTGGGCTAGTTGGAAACATTATGGAAGTTTTTATGGATGATTTTTCTGTGTTTGGTCATTCATTTGATAACTGTTTAGAAAACCTGATTACTGTTCTGCAGCACTGTCAAGAGACTAACCTGGTTTTAAATTGGGAAAAATGTCATTTTATGGTGCGAGAGGGCATTGTCCTCGGTCACAAAGTCTCTGCTGCAGGTTTAGAGGTAGATCGTGCCAAGATTGTGGCGATCTCAAAGCTGCCACCCCCCACCAATGAGAAGTCGGTGAGGAGCTTTTTGGGTCATGCAGGCTTCTACCGGAGGTTTATAAGGGAGTTTTCTAAAATCACTAAACCTATGAGTTCTCTACTTATGAAGGATGCAAAATTCGTTTTTGATGAACACTGTTTGCAGGCCTTTGAGAAGCTGAAGCTGGCCCTCACAACCCCTCTAGTACTTATCTCACCAGACTGGCAAGAGCCCTTCGTCCTGATGTGCGACGCCAGCGATACTGCAGTTGGGGCTGCCCTGGGTCAGACAAGGAACAAGATTTTCAGAGTCATTCACTACGCCAGCAAGACTTTGGATGAAGCCCAGGTCAATTACACTACCACTGAAAAGGAGCTTCTAGCAGTAGTGTTTGCCAAAGGCACTTGCAGAATAACGCGTTGTACACTTGCAGAATAGCACGTTGTGAAACGAGCTATCAGTTATGTCAAAGGCACGGCAGGACAAAGGGTTTTCCTACCAGCGAAAGGAAACTTGGAGTTAACTGCATATTGCGATTCGGACTGGGGGGTGTCACCTTACCCGACGATCGCGAAGTGGATATGTTATCACATTCGGGGGAGCGCCCATCTCGTGGCGCACCAAGAAACAAGGGGTTGTGTCACGATCATCAGCCGAGGCCGAATATAGAGCAATGGCAGCGACTGTAAGCGAAGTGATTTGGCTACGATGGCTTGTCAAGGAACTAGAGGCAGCACAGCAGACTCCAACTCGGTTGTTTTGTGACAACCAAGCAGCTAGACACATTGCCAAGAATCCGGTCTACCATGAGAGGACTAAACATGTCGAGATGGATTGCTACTTTGTCTGAGAGAGGGTAGAATCGAAAGAAGTTGAGCCACGAGAGATAGCTACATCGGAGCAAGTCGCGGACATGTTAACGAAACTCCTCGGAGCCGATCAGCTACATTACTTATCCGCCAAGTTGGGAGTTTGAAATCTTCACTCGCCAACTTGAGGGGGGTGTTGAGATTTATGATATCTCACCATATCATAAAATATATATTAGAGGATTTTTCTTATATGTTTGTATATATCTTGCAGATTTCTTTTTCCTAGTTTATAGGGTTTTCCATGCAAACCCTAGATTATGTACTCTATATATATGTTCAGCACACTTTCGTGCAGTGTGAATATATGAAAATAATTCCCCAAGCCGTTTTCTTCACTCACAACATATCCATCTTTGAGATTTCTTTTTAAGAGAAAAATCTTATTGAATATCTTTTTTTTTCTTTCTTTTTTTTCAATTCGAAAAGAATATATATGAATGTTGAATTATCCATCATAGAGAAGGTTTCTTGTTTGACCGTTTCACAAATTTTAACAATAAATACATATCGTTTAAATTGAGTAAATACAGAAGTTTTCAGTAGCATTATTTATAATAATGAAATATAACATTTATAAGAATCGATTCACAAATTAAAAACCATACGATAGTCAAACAGAGTCTTTGCTTATATTATAACAATGACAAGGTGAAGAAATTTATGTTCCTGCAATTACACGTCCGGTAACAAGTTTATGAGCAGTCAAAAAGAATAAGGTAAGGAAGCCTTGGCCTCAACTTTCTTACAAATTCTATTCAGATTTACATATCTTGCTTATTATATACACTCTCTTCTATAGGCTGTCAATGAAAACTGATGATATACATGCATGGATTCTTCATCCTTCACCAACCAGTCCATGCTCTGTCACATAATACACAACATCCACTGCAACATCTCAAATCCCTCCCTAAATCAAAATTTGTTTGACCAGGATAACAAATTTACCTTTATGCATTCAGCTAAATCTTTATCTTTATTTTGTGCATGAATCTGCATAGTCAAGGTATGACATTCATCAACAAAAACTCAAATCATGAACATAATGTCGAAACTCACGACTCTTACGAGAAAATGAAGACACTACCTCTGCGGCCATGTGGCAGGAAGCATCTTGATTTGTTGCAATTGAAGCAATAACAACAAGTCCAGCTGCTACAGTCGATGGCGAGTAGCAAAGCTGTCGGTGGCTCATCAGTGTGCGTACGCCTATGCATTTGGCTGTCTTCTCCACATTCTCGTTAGCTCTTGCTGCTTTAAGGTAGAACCTGGCCAAATTCAAAACTCAGAAAAGCCTTCTTACTAGTTCTCATTCGCTAACAAGATATATACGAAGAAAATTGAACAAGATATGCATCTAAAAATGAGAGAAGCAAAATACATACCAGAGGAAGTTATACAATGTGGGAAGGAAGCATCGGAAGTTGAGGACCTCCTGCACCAGCCACTCCATTGCCACCACCTCAAAACGGGCATACACAGTTCTTCCCACGTAAAATGACTTCTTCCGTATACTGATAATGATTTTGTGCTTGTTAGAGTTCTATAACAATGCTGAATCAAAGCTAGCTTTTCTTGTTCCAAAAAAAAATATAGTCTTGCTGATATTATTGTTAGTAAACAAAACATTTTTGTCCAAGTTGTAGTAGAATCTTCTCATATGCATCAATCACATCCAACTGCATAGACCTTCAGCCAGATTAAAAATGAAAATCCCACATTACGGTTTTGTCTTGAGTAGTAATATATTGATAGTATTCTGAAACCAGAGCAGCAATGAGAAGAGAAGAATGATCACATAGACCATACACGGTAAAAAATGAGTAAAAATATAAACAGGCATTTCCAGAATTATGTGGGAAAATTATAGCCTAACGTTGTTAATACATACAACTAAAATGAGGCATAGAATCATACGCATAGATTACCACTTATCTTGGTGGCTCCTAAACATTTCTCTTCCCATAAACTATGATCACATTTTCTAACAGTGATGCCCCTTATTACCGTCACGGTGATATATTCATAAAATGTTATTATTTGGTGGAAGTTCAATTACTTGAATGGCTATTATTTCATCATTGATTATTAATGTCGTATGTTACATTCTTCTTGAACGAACAATGCTCTGGTTGATCTAATAGCAAGGAAATGAATCAATGATCTATCTATAGTTTAGAAAGTGCTTCCCAGTCTGGCCCAATCTACATGACTAATATTAACCTGTGAATTATGGTGACCGTACGTCCTAATAAATGTGAAAACGAACATATTACATCATTACCAGTTGTTGGGTTGATTTTCTTCGATTCTGGTAGCTAAACTAAGGCACGCGATGCCAGCAATCTGAAGATTTTTCACAGTTTTGAAGTATCCTTTACTCAGAAATCTGTCAAGAAGATTAACTCCCAGAAACATGGTTTCCTGCTGAAGCTCCGTGTTGGTAGTTTGCTGCATAGTTAAGTCCAGGATTAAAAATT
This sequence comes from Plectranthus barbatus, assembly GCA_026898455.1. NCBI lineage: Eukaryota > Viridiplantae > Streptophyta > Magnoliopsida > Lamiales > Lamiaceae > Plectranthus > Plectranthus barbatus. The sequence goes on from JAPKLW010004631.1 coordinate 11,601, forward strand.
AAACATCACTCCTGATCTTTTAAAAATGTTACTCACCATTCAATTTCTTTGAGTTCCGTATAGAAAGACAAAATGTTAATCGAAAAATATTTTATAAGTTGTCGGTTACTGAAAAGAATATTAGAAAACAAATTTATGGACGGAAATTCCTATGAACAGTAGATTTTAGTCCTATACACCTTATGGACCACATACAAACAGGGTGTCTCGTGTTAAATGGTATAGATAGACATACTAGGAAATAGAGAATGATTTGATTTGAATTTCTGTTTTTGCTTGATAATAAACATGTGTACAATGGACCCTTTAAATAGGGTGAGTGTAAGCAAAATATGGAAATACAAATTAAGGATTTGATTTGATTCTTGATTGATGATTTTTCTCCATCTTTGATCTTTTCCATTTCCAACACTCCCCCTCAAGTTAAGTATCGGAATTTTCGATTCTTAACTTGCCCAGAATCTCAGTGAAGTTCTTGGAGTCCACTGCTTTAGTTCGGATATCAGCAAGTTGATCTTTCGACGAGACAAACGGTAATGCAATGGTGTCGTTCTCAATGTTCTCCTTTATGAAATGCCGATCTACCTCCACATGTTTTGTACGGTCATGTTGGACTGGATTGCTTGAGATGCTTATAGCTGCTTTGTTGTCACAGAAGAGTCGACATGTTTTTCCAAAAAAAAGTCCCAACTCTTTCATCAGCTTCTTTATCCAGAGTATCTCTGTTACTCCACCTTTGATACCTCTAAATTCAGCTTCAGCACTAGACAAAGCAACGACCTTTTGCTTCTTACTTCTCCATGAAACAAGGTTTCCTCCAACCAGAACAAAATAGCCAGCAGTGGATCTTCTATCTATTGGATTTCCAGCCCAATCTGCATCTGTATATGCTTGAATCTCAAGGTTATCTGACTTTTTGAAGAAAACTCCATAATCAAAAGTACCCTTAAGGTATTTGACTATCCTTTGTGCGGCTTTGAGATGCTCAGCTTGAGGATGGTGCATGAATTGGCTCACAATGCTCACTGCATATGATATATCGGGACGAGTGTGGGAGAGATAGATGAGACGCCCTACAAGCCGTTGATACTGACCCCGATCGACCATCTCATCTTCTTTCCTGATTTGAAGTCCATGATTGACTGCTATGGGAGTCGTGGCCGGTTTACAGTCTAGACATCCAGCTTCCATAATGAGGTCAAGGGTATATTTCTTCTGGTTGATGAATATACCTTGTCTTGATCTGAGAACCTCAATATCCAGGAAGTACTTTAACCTTCCCAGATCCTTCATTTCAAACTCCTTGAATAGGCTTGCTTTTAACTTGCCAATTTCTTCTGTGTCGTCTCCTGTTAGGATCATATCATCAACATAAATGATCAGACATGTTAGAAGACTTCCTCTTTGTTTGATGAAGAGTGTGTGATCAGAATTGCTTTGTTGAAAACCAAGTTTTTTCATAACCGCAGTGAACCTTCCAAACCAGCCTCTCGGGGATTGTTTGAGGCCATATAGGGTTTTCTGAAGTCTGCAGACTTCATTTTCTTTGAAATCATGGGAGAAACCGGGAGGAGGTAGCATATAGACTTCTTCTTTCAGATCTCCATGGAGGAAGGCATTTGTAACGTTAAACTGATGGAGTGCACAATCATTGGATGCGGCAACTGACAGCAATACTCTGACTGTATTCATCTTGGCTACTGGGGAAAAAGTTTCTGCATAGTCGATCCCATAAGTCTGAGTGTATCCTTTAGCTACTAGTCTCGCTTTGTATCGTTCAATAGAGCCATCAGATTTCCTCTTGATGGTAAAAACCCATCTACAACCAATCGGCCTTTTTCCCTCAGGTAATGGAATCTTTTCATAAGTGTTTGTTCTGGCTAGGGCATCCATTTCCTTCTGAATTACTTCTCTCCAATGAGGTATTTTCATTGCTTCTTCTTCTGATGGAGGGATGTCTTCAGTGTATAATGACTTCTCATAAGATGTAGCTTCTTTGGAGTGATTAAGCTTTGCCATCCGATGGGGTATCTACTGTTCCTTCCTTCTCTTTCTGGTGAATATCGTTTAGGAGGAACGCCTCTTGTACTCCGCGGAGGGAGTATATATTGCCCTTGTATGATAGCTTCCTCGGGTTCCTGCAAGTTAGTTCCCTCGAGTTCCGTTGGTCTTAATTGTATATCAGGAGACACAGTAGGAGTATGAGAGGAGGAATTACCATTGCCACTATTGTCATGGGATATCAGGGTGTCAGAGTTTCTTGGTGATGACACTTCAAGTCTGGATTGTATTGGATCAGAGATAAGATCAGGGTCAGGATCACCAGGGAACTCGGCAAGCCAGCTTAGTGGGTCTATGTTGTTCTCCCCCTGACCACTAGGTTGGCTACGATAGAAAAACTCTGTTTCAAGGAAGGTACAGTGTATGGTAGTAATGATCTATTGGGTTTTAGGGTTGTAGCAACGATAGCCCTTCTGGTTTACCCCATATCCTACGAATACGCATTTCTCAGCACATGGTGCAAATTTAGTTCTTTCGTGTTTTGGAATGTGGACAAACACAGAGCAACCAAAAACCCGGGGTTCAAGAGTAAGCGCGGAAGGAATGGTGACAAACGAGGATAAGAATTGTAAAGGAGTTTGGAGGTTTAGTATTTTAGTAGGTAGTATATTCAGAAGGAAGACACTGGTTGCGACAGCCTCAGGCCAGAAAGTGGTAGGAACACCTGAGTCTAGCATAATTGAGCGTGTCATTTCTAAAAGGATTATGTTTTTTCGCTCTACAACCCCATTCTATTCCGGAGTGTAAGAGCAGGATGTTTGGTGTAAGATTCCCTTTTGTTGGCAAAAACTACCCATGGAATTGTTAATAAATTCACCCCCATCGTCAGATCGGAGTATTTGGATATGTTTATGAAACTGAGTTTGTACCATGGCATAAAAGTTGACAAATTTCTCGAAAATTTGGGACTTATTTTCTAAAAAATATATCCAGGTCATTCTAGAACAATCATCCACAAAAAGAAGGAAGTATTTAAAACGATTCCCACCCAAATTTGGAGCAGGACCCCAGACATCAGAATGCACAAGTGAAAAAATTTCATCCACCCTTTTATTTTTTGGTTAAAAGGAGTGTCTATGGCTTTTGGCCATCACACAGGTGTCACAAGAAATTATAGAGTTCTTAACTAAACTAGGAAACAAAAGTTTAAATACTTTTTGGAGGGATGTCCTAAACGCCTATGCCATAGCCAGAGTGTATTGTTACCAGATCCATGAGTAAGTAGTGCAGCCCCGTCCTGATCCACCTCATCAACACAATACAGTTCTTTCTTTTCAGTGCCACGCCCAATGATCCTCTTCGTCCTGATATCCTGCAATATGCAAAATGAGGGATTTATGAGGAGGGTGCAATTTAGCTCACGGGTAATATGGCTAATGGACAACAGTTTGTGAGATAAAGAAGGAACAAACAAACAGTTGGATAAACACAAAGTTGGCGAAATTCGCACTGTTCCAGATCCGGCAACAATTACTAAATCCCCATTGGCAGTTTGAATATGAGTTTTTTTAGATTTAGACAGACTCAAAAAATCAGTCTTATCATTGGACATTGTGTCTGTAGCCCCACAGTCAAATATCCATCCCCGGGAACCCTTATTATGGACTAAAGTCGTTTCATGTTTTTTATTTGGTAAAGAAATGCAATTAAGGGAACAGGGGGGCTCAAAATTAAGACCAAATAGACTCGAGGGACTAAAATGCAAATTCGAAGGACCCAATTGTAATAAGGAAGAAATTAAGGTGTTTTTAGGGTTTGATATCTCAAACCCTCTACCTCCTTCGTCAATTGAATCCGCCGCAAGCCACCCTCCGCAGCCGGTCGTCGTTGTGCGGCGCGCCACCGCCGCCGTGCTCTGTGCCGTCGCCGGTGCGCGGCGCGCCGCCGCCGCCGTGCTCTGCGCCGTCGCCGCTGGAGCATCGATCGCGGGTTCAACTCCCGCTGCCACTATGCTGCGCGCTGCCGCGGCTGTTGCGGTATCGACTCCCGTCGCCGCTGGCTGGGCGTGCCAACTCCCGTCGCCACCGATTGCAACATGCCCCTTGCTCGCTGTTTGTCGATTTTCGTCCCACCACTCCAGAAATCCTACGATCTGGAAACATTGATCGCGTGTGTGTTTCCTCATTCCACAATGAGAGCATACGAGTTTGCTTCTGTGAATTTTTGCCTTGGAAGGGGGGATTTTCCGGCTGTGTTCGCGGGCAGCAAAACCAGTGCCGATCTGCAACTCGGGCCGAAGGGATTGCGGTTCCATGATCTGTCGACGTGCAATTTCCCGGCGGACCCTGGAGAAGGCAGCTTCCGGCGCTGGCAGCGGCTGATCCTTCAAGATGTCGCGTCTGATTTCGTCCACCTTCTGGTCAAGTCCGGAGAGGAACTGGAACAGCCTTCTCTGTGAGAGAATTTCTTGGTACAATCGAATCCCTTTCTCACAACAATTAAACGGATTTGGTTCCCGTTGATCAATATTGAGCCAAATTCCCTGTAATTCTGCCCAATATGCTTCAATGGTTCTTTCGCCTTGTGTGATTTTGTTGGCTTTCACTTCCAAGTCGTATGTTTGCAGGGGATCGGAAGTGGTGCCATATGTGATGGCGAGACTATCCCAGATGGCCTTTGATGTTGAATGTTGTGCGAAACTGGAAACCAATTTGGTTTCCATGTTGTTGAGTATCCAGGCGAAGACCGTGAGGTCGTCCATTTCCCATTGGGCGAAACCGGCTTCTCCTTGTTTTGGTAGGGCTGGATCGTGGGTAATATGTTTCAGTTTACCCTTGCTGCCAATTGAGACTTTCATTAACCTGGACCAAATTGGATAGTTATTGTCATCCAATTTGAATCCGAGGCTAATATTTTCGGCTTGTCTGGTAACTTGTGTTGTGAAGTTTGTAGTTTCTTTTCCGTCTGACATGATGCTTGATCTGATTCAGGATGGTTTGGAAGGATGGAGGAAGGGTTTGAAATTTGCCTTGGTTGGTGCTGGAAGGTTGGGATTGGTACAGGCGATGATGAGTTTTTCTCTGAGCCAAATTTGTGGTTTTTCGAAAAAACTTCAGAGTCAGGATTTTATTCCTGCTCTGATACCATGTTAAATGGTATAGATAGACATACTAGGAAATAGAGAATGATTTGATTTGAATTTCTGTTTTTGCTTGATAATAAACATGTGTACAATGGACCCTTTAAATAGGGTGAGTGTAAGCAAAATATGGAAATACAAATTAAGGATTTGATTTGATTCTTGATTGATGATTTTTCTCCATCTTTGATCTTTTCCATTTCCAACATCTCGGACTAGTGCTTCACGGTAAACGTGGCACAAAGCTATTAGCAAAACAATATGCAGAAACTCGTATATTCATGCATTGAGTTTTGATCAGTAATTCAGTACTACTTCTACATGCAGCACAACTTAAAAAAAACGACAACATTTGAGAACTTTGGTATAGTAATATAGCAGTGACCAAAAAGTCAAAACTGCTGCATATCCCCAGCGTATCATACATACAACCAAAAAATTCTATAGCAGGGAAACCGCCCAATTAAGAAAGTAGCATAACCTTTTTTTTTTTTTTTTTTAAAATTAATCTTAGTACTGGTATTAAGGATTTGCGTGCGCATTCTAGCTCTCAAGCTTTCTATTATTCTTTATACTGATATAGTGATAATCATAATCCTTACCAATTCTATAGAGTAATTTTGCGAAAAGGTTAAACGACAGAAGAAGAATTAAGAAGGGAGAAAATAATATGCACTGACCTTGACAATCCAGTGGACCATTTGCAAGCGTTGATGTCCGTATGCAGTATATTTACAGTATTCGTCTGCATAATCGTGCACATATTTTTGCTTCTTCCTCTCTCTCCTCCTCCTCAACATCCTGAAGCTTTCTTCGTCTTCCAATTTCTAATGCACATGCAATTGCGAGATATGTAATCAGAATAGTGACACAATTTTTACATTTTATTTTAATGGAAAAGCAAGGGCCACCTTTTAATTCGCTCTCAGCCTCTAGTAATTATAAGTAGAATGTCTCTAGTGCTTACTATGTATAAAACTATTCATATAACTTTAGGCATGCATTTAAAATATGTAAATGGTTCAGAAGATCAACTTTTATGTCCACTTTATCCAGAATATATAATTTGTGACTGTATTGAATCAACAAAAAAAAAAAAAAAAAAAAAACGATTAAAACATAAACTATAAATGAAAGAGACAAATTTTAAATTAATCGAAATGGCAAAAAGTCGTTTCAGAAGAAATACCATCTATATTCGCTGTCATAAATATCTATTGTATATGAAAAGAAAATTATTCGAAACTTACATTTATATCGTCCGAATTATGATCATCATAGTCTTTTAAGGCAAATGTCGATCTGCAGAACTCCTGTTTAAACTGCCTGAATAGTTCAAAAGTAGCCGAAAAACTCTTATCTCCGAACGATTTCTCGGAAAACTGACTTCCGGAACTGTAACTCCAGATTGACGATGTATAGTCGGAACTTTCGAATTCCGAATCCGAAATACCATGGAAAATCCCCGATGACGAGGAATTGAGCTCCTCTTCTTCATCTACTTCTTCACTATTGTAAGCAACGCCACCGTTGGAGAACTGCTCCGAGCATGCCAAATCGAAGTCGAACGCGACGAGATTCGAAGGTCGGGTTTCTTCAGACGCAGCTTGGTCACTACTGATTTTGGTCTCCGCCCAATGGAGTGATACGTCGCCGATTTTGGCTGAATTATCCTTTTTAACTTCGGAATCTGTAATTTCTTCGCAGCAAATGTCGTTAACACCAGGAATCTCCATTACGACCTCGCTTTGAGAAGTTCCGAGAGCGCTCTCATTTTCAATCACCTTCGCGTCGTCCACCGAAAAACTAAACCGCGAAGCGCTAGAAACGTCAGATTTGGTAACTTCGTCTCCCTCAACTTCTAATTCCTCAGCATTCAAGCCTCTGTTTACTCCCGAGCACGACTCCACGCACGAAATCTCCGATGACTCCGCCGCTTCATCATGATTTTTGCGTACATCCTTAAATCTCCTCCTGCAATATGATCTAGTAACAATTCTACCAAACTTATTTCCAATTTCCGGTGGATTCAGGTTACTCACCGAGGCGATGCTAGAGTCACAGGATATCTCACCTACTGTTGCAACATGTGAATCGTTAGTGGAAACTGCGACAACAGGTGAGATGCGAAGCCGACGCCGGCGAGAGAGCTGCGAACGGAATTGCTTCCGCCTGAAACAGAGTTGCTGATCCTCCACATCTGAAACAAGTCCAGAAACTAGCTTACGCTTCATTGCTGAAGGAAGGAAAAAATCACCGCCTCAATAATGACGTAATCGAATCAGGAAATTTCGTCAGTGTGTGTGGAAGTGGGAACTGCGTGAGACGGTTAGGAAATGTTGAGAAGCACAGAGGGAATTTGGATCCTCTGTGCATATAGGCACACAGCAGGAGAGGAGTGTTACACATAAAAATAAAATATTAATATATAGTATAAGTCAATAAAATATTAAATAAATTAAAACTTATAGTTTAAAAGTGCACAGCACTTTCTGTTGTGCCTATATGTACAACAAAGGATCCAAATCCACTGTTTGTAGTGGTGAGTAGATGTTTATATGCTATGCTAAAAAAAACTCTATAATAAGAATTTTAATTTTATATTATTAAATTTTGAAATTTTATTAATTTTATGTTGTCGTCCTACTTTATTACAATTCTAAAAAATTTTAATAACTTTCTTATAAAACCTCTCTTTCGTTAATATCGTTCAAATAGAGAAATACTCCCTCCGTCCCGGCTGAATTGTCCCGTGTTGACTGGACACAATAACCAAGGAGTGTGAGTGTAAAGTAAGTTGAGTGGAATTAATATTTTATTGTTGAGTGTGAAAAAGTTGTCTTTTTAAGTAATGGGACAATTGAGGTGGGACGGACGAAAAAGGAAAGTGGGACAATTGAGGTGGGACTAGGGGTGGTAATTTTTGATCCAATCCGATAATCCGACACGAATCCGCACGATAATAACGGATACGTATTGAGGCTTATCGGATCGACACGATAAGGACACAAAAAAATCGAATTGGATTCGGATTGAATACGGATCGGATTGGATAATTCATTAAACGGATCAGATTCGGATCGGATATGGATATCCGTTAATAAATTAGTAAAAATTATTTATTTTTTAAATATAATAATTAATTAATTGATTTTGATATATTAATATAGATTTAAAGTTCTTTAAAAAACTCAAATCTCTTAGTTCTTCATTGTTCGTGTCTCATTTAATTAATTCACCATAAAAAAAATGTATTTATTTATCTATTAATTATATTTTTTTAATATTTATTTTCTTCTACTATCAAATTTAATAACTTTCTTTTTTTTTCTCAACTTCAAGTTTTCAATTAAGTTGTATCAACGAATTAACTAAAAGGTGAGATCTTAAATTTTAATGTTGATGAAAGTATTGTAGATTCTCATTCATTGTCTTAACTCTTTCAATTTCACCATGATAGATTAAAAGTATTTATTATAATTTATTTTATTTGTTATAAATCTTAAAGTTTTAATTAATATTTTTCTCCCACAAAATTATAAGTGGAGTATTGACGACTAAGGTAAAAGATTGATTAGTATTTATAAATGAGCATGTTTGACCACTAGAATTGGAATTTAAGATTTATCTATGTATCTTCGGATATTTGATTGAGGATTTTAGTTTCAAATAAAGTTGCAGTTTTATTTATTTATCAAACACATTATTTAAACAATCAAATATGAATATTTTTGTATTATCTTATCAAATTTTTATTGGATTATAATTGTATTTATTGAAACGGATTCTTATTGAATTAATCCGATTTGGATTCTTATCGGATCGAACACATAACGGATCATTCGGATTGGATACTTATTGGATCCTTAATGGATACGGATCGGATTCGGATACGGATTTTAATTTTTCTTAACGGATCGGATACGGATTTGACCTTAACGAATCGGATCGATAACGGATTGACACGATAAGGATCCGATCCGCACGAATTGCCACCCCTAGGTGGGACGGAGGGAGTATAAACTCCACGATTCCACACTATATGGATTGAAAGTGGATGCTAGATACGATATACAAGGTTGTAAAGTTCGTTATGCGCCTATTGTGCGCCGAGAGATCGCCTAGCGCTTAGGCGTTTTATTCGGTGCCTAGGCGGGGCCTAGTCGGCACCTAAAAATAATAAAAATTATATTTTTTTATTAATTTTTTAATATTCCCTCCGTCCCTTGGCATTAGTCTCATTTGCTTTTGGCACAGTTACCAATGTTTGTGAGTGTAGTGGAGTTAATATTTTATTGGTGTGAGAAGATTTTTTTCCATATTAGGAAATGGGACTAATAAGTTGGGACAAACGAAAAAGGAATATGGGACTAATGCAAAGGGACGGAGGGAGTATTAAATTTCAATTTTTAATATATTTTGATTTTTGTCTTTAATCTAATACATCCTCTATTTTCTTTAATTCCAACCACTAATAAGACTTTAAATGCTTTTTGTAACATGTGCCTTTTTTCTCTGAAAATGTGCTTCTCTCTCTCATCATCACTTCTTGTTATCCTCTCCCGACTCCATTTTTGTATGAAAAGGAGCTCAAAAAATTTGCAGACGACTTATATTCCTTTTATCTTCCTCCTTTATCTTCTTTGCTAAGTCCATGGTAAAAAACCAGTTGAAAAGAACAAGCTTCCACCTCGACTCTCAACATTCAGGCCAAGATCCAACAATTTCTTGCTTGCAGACCGTGGAATGAAGCTGCGGAGAGGTTTTCGGCACGGCCAATGGCCGACTAGCGCAAATCCACCGATTAAGCGGCCGCTCCAACCGCATTTTACAACCATGACGATATAACAAGTGACTCTTTGGAATCGGAATAACATTAGAGGTGAAAAGTGTTATACTCCCTCCGTCCCGGCTGAATTATCCCAGTGACTTTGGGCACAATAACCAAGGAGTGTGAGTGTAAAGTAAGTTGAGTGGAATTAATATTTTATTGTTGAGTGTGAAAAAGTTGTCTTTTTAAGTAATGAGACAATTGAGGTGGGACGGACGAAAAAGGAAAGTAGAACAATTGAGGTGGGACGGAGGGAGTACTTAAATGTCTGTTCTCAAATCAAATATAATGATTGATTAGAAGTGATTACATCTTACTATAAACTAGGATCAGGGGCGGAGGCACGTTGGGGCTCGGGGGTTGGCCGACCCCACGATCCCGCCCCCTTTATATGTTTTTTTAGAATTTTAATTTTTATAGTCTTTTTATCTTATTTTATTAGTCTCACTTACTTTTTTGTTTGTCTTATTTATTAGTCTCATTTCTTAAAATTATAATTTTTTCACACTCACTAATAAATTATTAATTCCACTACACTCACAAATATTGATTATCGTGTCATTTTTGTTTGGGACTATTAATATGGGACGAAGGAAGCATATAATAATTAGTCATGTTTGTATATTTTATTTTTATTTATTATTATATTTCTTTAATTAATTTATTCGTAATTAATAATTAACTGTTTTTACATGATATTTGAATAAATTAAAATTATGAAAGAAATACATTTATGAAATATGAATATCATTAAATTAGTTAGTATTAAAAACTTATTTATTTTATGGTTAAGAAATGAATAATATATGTCTTTATTAAATGATTGTGAAAGATATATATATATATATATATATATATATATATATATATATATAATTGTTTATTACAATGATTTGTATTCTTTTATGATATTAGTGAAATATAATGAGATCTTGTTTCACATATATTGCTCAATTCTTAATAAATTATGTACAATATATAGGATTTAAAATACAATATTAGCAAAATTAAAAATTATTTAATTCTTCAGTATTATGACTCAGTCTAAGTAAGTGAGTTTTACTTGAATATTTCAAACCTTTTAATTTAGTGCTATTTTTAGTTGTGAATTGTAGTTATTGTTTGATTTTATTGATTATTATAAATTTATTTATTTAATTCTTCGACTGGTTGTACGAACGGTTCTGGACTTAATACTTCAGCAACTGGCACTTCTATCATATAGAAGTCCTTTTGCACAATCTGATTCTCTGAAATTGGATGTGGATCTGGGACTGGTCCCTCGGCATGTTGTGCATCTTCAGCCCGTGACTCTTCAAGAACTGGTGTGATGACATCATCAGTTCCTTGATCTCCAGTTTTCGTTTCGTCAGTTCCTAACTCGTCAGTTAGGTCTTCATGGTCTGCCACTTTCTTTGTGTGTGGAGCTTTTTCTTCAAGACCAAAATCTCCAGGTTATTGGATTCCCCCTTAATTTGTGTTATCATTTAGGAAATAGAATCCAAAGCCTCAACAAGTTCATTTGCATCACTTACCCTCTCAGTTGTTTGAGCACTAGCTGAGGAAACTAGTTGTGAAGAGAATTCATTCACATATCTAGTTAGATCAACTGGTTCATGATTAGACTCTTTATGACCCAGTTGTTCATTGACATCGTTGATCTCATGAAACTCTTCACCCAGTTCTTTCATGGTTCTGCGCACTAAAGTAGCTTCATAAAAAATAACATTACATGTTATTTCAACAAGTCTGGTAGTCTTGTCCAGTACCATGTATCCTTTATGAGAAGGATGTCCATATCCTAGGAACACACCCTCATCAACTTTATGAGAAAAGACATATAACTTTGACTTTCCATTGTTATGAATATAACATGGAGAACCAGAAGCACGAAGATGACCTATAGAAAGCTTATGACCATGATATATTTCGTAGGGAGTTTTATGAAGACGATCGTTGATGTCGCTTCTGTTCTGTGTGTAGCAAGCTACGATTACAGCTTGTTGGTCCCAGATCAGAGTACGAAATAATATGCAGCGGAAGTATAAGAACAGTTATTTGCACTCTTAAAGCGGCAATTCAGTTTCAAACTGTAGACTCAGTTTGAATCAACAGTTCAAAAAGGCAGTTTGTGTTAGCCAACAGTTTTAGGTGCCCAGCTTTTCAGCTCAGCAGTAGTTTCTTCTTCTTGCTTTCTTTTCAGCTCAGCTGTAGTTTCTTCTTCTTGCCTCTTTCTTTCGGCTTCTTCGGCCTCTTGCCTTGCCCTTTCAGCAGCCTCGGCCTCAATCCTTGCTTTCTCAGCGGCTGCTACTGTAGCTTCGGCTGCTAGTCGTTATTTCTCTACTGCTGCTTCTTGCGCTCTCTTGAGCTTAGCAACTTCAATTCTCTTTCGCTCAGCTTCCTGATCCAATCTCTGCAATTCCGCTTCCTCTTCTTGTGCTCGTATAGCTTTCTTCTCAGAATATGTTTTCACACATTGGCAACGGTGTAGGAATTTGAGTTGCAGAAAGAAATTGGATAGTGCTCGTTTGCAGACAAGTTCCAGTGCTCTCTCGGCAGTTGTTGCAAGAGTTATTGCATGAGAAAGTTGGATCGCCTGAGCTAAGGCTTCTTCATCTTCTTTCCTCAGCCTCTCTTCCTTCTCTCTTCTCAACCTCTCAAGCTATTTTGCTTTTGCCTCTTCAAGCTCCAAGAGGTTCTCCTGGAACTCTTCGACTTTTGCATTTAGTTTCAGTTGAAGAACCTGCAACTTTAGAAGACCAGCATGATTTTCATCAATCATGCGCAAAATGTATTCTAGGAAGGTTTCTTCGGGTTCTGTTGTGGCAGTTTCTGGAAGTCGCAGTGCTTCAGCCACAGTTTTTTCAAGTGGTTGTTGCGTGACAGTTCCTTGAAGAGTTTGTCCTTTAGTGACAGCTTCTTGTATTGGAAGTTCTTGCACTGAGCTACTGGAGGATTCTGATGGGGTGAAGGGTTCTCGAAGAAGAGAATCTGGCCTTGGATTATCACTCTCCTCTGAGTTCATTGGGTTTCGAATATCCCAGATGTTCACCTGTTGTTCCTCAACAGTCTGCTTGCCCTTTTTGTGCCTGCTTAATTCTTCCTCGGAGATGTCTTCAAGCACCAACTTCCTTTTCTTCTTCTTCTTCTTTCCATGTTCTTCTCAGGTCTTCTTTCCTTTGGTGGGTGATGAACTGGACACTTCATCAACGTCTATCACCATCTGATCAACATCATCCCTCTTGGAATTGTCATCACCATCATCATCGTCGTTTTCACCTTTTGTGAAACGGTATACTGGATTTCTTTGTGGGATAAAATCGGATGGCAACAGATCTTCCCCCTCATCATGAAGACCTATCATTTTCTCAATGAGATAACTGACTTTCAAGCCAAATCCAACATCGGACTTGAATTTCTGGGTTTCTCTGATGCTTTTGTTCTTTTTGGCATTCTCCGGAAGTCGCCCAAAAATGTATTCCGCCCAGTTTCCTCATGGGCCATCATCCAAAACCATCATCACAGAATACTTTGGCTGGCTCAGTTCGGAGAACGATCCAGCCCCACAGTAGAGCATGCGAAGAGCTATCTCGCTTAGAGTTTTGTAAAAGGGCTTCAGGTCGGAAACCCTTGTGGCAGCTTTAAAACCTTCTTTGGGGTCTGCCTTCTTCTATTTTTTCCAGTGTTTCTTCATCATTGTCTCTTTACCATCGTCCATATAACTGGCAATATTGACACCCGTCTTGGGTAGATGAAGAAATTCAGCAACAAGATAAGCATTTACAAGAATTAGATCCTTGTTCACCTTCGTCTTGAAGAATCTGTCGTCCTTGTCGACGATCGCATTTTCATAGAACTATGCGATGCGATGGGACTTGAAACTGATGGGTTTTGTATACTGAAATCATTTATTATAATGAGTATACAACGGTTTATTTCTCCTATCTGTTAACAATCTTACATGTATGAACAATGGTATCCTCTTGTCTCACCGATAGGGACGATCATACGGCGTGTTGTAGATCGCAAAAGACAGTATGATCACTTGACCTAGTGAGACATAAATCTGATCACAGCTGAGACAACGTATGAGGATATGTCTGTCCGGATGGCTGCGGCATTGTCGGAATAAGTAATCTGTCTTGGTTACTTGACATGCTGGTACG
>JAPKLW010004632.1:0-25737 GCA_026898455.1 Plectranthus barbatus
ATTAATTGTGTCCTGGGTTGTGGACATGAGAATTAATTAATTTATAGACCCACTTTATTATTTGCATTAGGTCCCAGGTCTGGCCCAAATAAATGTGCTAAATTGAGCCCAGTAGCCCATTAGGGATAAAACTCTGGGTCTATAAATATACCACTCTCTCTGGAAACCCTAGCCACCTTTTGTGATTATTCAAATCAGTCAAAACCCTAGGGTAGAGAGAGAGGAGGCACCGATCCCAAGAGGAGAAGGAGGAGAATTTCAATTCTGGTCCTGCTCAAGCCACAGATCTACGGAGTCCTCACCAGTAGTAGATCTGAACAACACCGGGATACAGATCTGAAGATCTAATCTAGAGAACAAATTCTTTTTCTCTTGATTTCTTTATTTTCGATTTTATTCTAAGAAATTAGAGATCTAATTTCTTATTCCGCAGATAAAATCGGATTGCGTGGTTAAATTCAAGTTGGAAATTCAAACGCAAAAGATCGATTCAGACTCGACGGAATTACGGTAAATTCCTCAATCCACAATTCTGGCTATTAAATTCATATGAGCATGCTAGGATTTATTATGATTTTAATTATGCACAATATCCATAAATCGATCCGGTTCAGTTTGGTTTTGGTGATTCGGTTCACGGGAAAACCCTACATTCTCTTCGTTCCCAGTTTCCAATGCAACCTCATTTGTGTCATCCGCCTAACCAAGGATCTTCGTTGTGTCCTAACCTTTTATTCGGATTGTTGTGTCATATAGGATTGCACCTCGAAGAGCCAGATTGGAGCGGGTAGACAGCGTGATGGTCTGTATCTTATGGAGCCGGTACAGGATGCTCGACAAGTTTTTTCTGCGGTAGTTGACAGCAACATTCGGCATAGGAGACTCGGACATGCCTCCCGGATAAAGATACAAGGTCTATGTGATATGCCCTGTGAAATTTGTGATATTTTTATGAAAGCCAAACAGACTAGGCTCCCTTTTCCTTCTAGTTCATTTCGTACCAATAAATGTTTTGAAATGTTACATTGCGATATATGGGGTAGTTACAAAACCCCTTCATTTACTGGAGCACGTTATTTCCTCACTATTGTGGATGATTTTAATAGAGGTGTGTGGATTTATCTTATGAAATTTAAGTTGGAGGTAAGCAAGTACATTAAATTCTTTTGCAACATGGTCAAGACACAGTTCGATCAAACTGTCAAGTGCATTCGGACTGATAACGGTGGGGAGTTTCAGTCAAGGGAGATGCTAGAATATTATGGAGAGAATGGAATGGTACTTGAGACCACTTGCCCCCACACCCCTCAACAAGACGGGGTCGTTGAACGGAAGCATAGACACATCCTTGAGGTAGCTAGAGCTCTTCGGTTTCAAGCTAACTTACCTATCAAATTTTGGGGAGAATGTGTCTTAACAACAGCTTATATCATAAACCGATTACCATCTAAGGTGTTGCAAGGACGCACGCCTCATGAGAACCTACTTGGGAGGAGACCCAATTATGAGAGTCTAAAGGTGTTTGGATGTTTAGCATTTGCCAAGGACACAAGCAGATCGGCAGACAAGTTTTTAGTGAAGGGAAGGAAGTGTGTTTTCGTCGGCTACCCATTTGGACAAAAGGGGTACAAAGTGTTTGATCTGCAAAGCCGCACGATCTACACAACAAGAGATGTACGTTTCAGGGAAGATTGTTTTCCCTATTCTGAACCGTCCACAAAAGGTAGCTATGAAAGAGTGGTCACTGAACACTTGATGGATGAAGGCGTTAACAAGGACATGGAGCCACATGCTGAGGGAACGAACGACACTCAAACTTTAGTCGAAGAGGAAGCCTGGGTAATTGATACTACAGCTAACTCCCGGCAAAGTGGCAGAACGAGGCAGCAGCCAGCTCACCTCCGTGACTACGAGGTCGACTTGCCGAGCTCCATAGACCATTCACGTCCTGCATCCGATACGGCTTCTTCTACGGTACATCCTCTTACTCATTATGTTGCTTATGATAAATTCTCCTCATCCCATAAATGTTACTTTGCTGCGATTGATCATCATATCTAGCCAAAATCTTTTGCACAAGCTGCTAAATCCCGCGAATGGAGGGAGGTCATGCATAGAGAAATAGAAGCATTGGAGTCGAATGGGACCTGAGATTTGGTCCTATTGCCAAGTGGAAAGAAAGCCATCGACTCGAAGTGGGTTTACAAGATAAAATACAAGCCGACGGGTGAGATAGAAAGATACAAGGCGCGTTTGGACGCAAAAGGTTTCACACAAATTTCGGGTGTAGATTTTCATGAAACATTTGCACCCGTAGCTAAGCTTGTCACCCTGCGCTGCATTCTCGCAGTTGGAGTGAAGAAGAACTGGATCATGCACCAACTCGATGTCAATAACGCATTCTTGCACGGTGACTTGGATGAAGACGTGTATATGAAGGTGCCACAGGGGTACGAGAAAGATGGAGAAATGCGTGTTTGTAAACTTCGAAAATCACTATATAGCCTGCGGCAGGCTTCTCGAAACTGGTATAACAAGTTTACGACTGCTCTATCTGACGTAGGTTTTAAGCAATCACATGCGGACCATTCCTTGTTCATCTACAAGGAAGGGAATGTGTTTGTTGTGGCCCTGATTTACGTCTACGATGTACTTCTTGCTGGCAATGATGGGACTATGATTCAAGGCATCAAAGAAATGCTGGACAAAAGGTTTAGCATAAAAGATTTGGGTCCCTTGAAATACTTCTTGGGAATTGAGGTAGCCCGATCGGCTGAAGGCATGGTGATGTCTCAACGGAAATACGCTATTGACATACTAAAAGATGCTGGGATGGAAGGCTGCAGACCTAGTAGAATTCCCATGGAACAAAATGCTCACATTGATGTGGAAGATGACAGCCCAGAGGTGGACGAACATCGGTA
The DNA here is from genome assembly GCA_026898455.1 of Plectranthus barbatus. Classification (NCBI taxonomy): domain Eukaryota; kingdom Viridiplantae; phylum Streptophyta; class Magnoliopsida; order Lamiales; family Lamiaceae; genus Plectranthus; species Plectranthus barbatus. Next base: position 2,925 of record JAPKLW010004632.1, read on the forward strand.
TCGACGACTGATCGGGCGCTTACTTTATCTCACGGTGACGCGGCCTGATATTCAATATGCAGTCAGCATCCTCAGTCAATTTTTAGCTAAACCAAGATAGACACACAACGATGCCGCCCTTCGTGTACTCCGTTACTGATAAACACTCATTTTGTGCATTTTACTGATATGAATCTGCTCACATTTGACCTTAGATTAGTTCATTACGTGGTGTTCTTATGTTTTATTCGTATACTTCGAAGAATTATTACGTTTGGGTTGTTTTTGGTTGTTTATGCAGATTTCATGCACAATTGAGTTGTTTTCAAGATATGATCGAGCACCATGAAGTTAGTTGATGTGTCGTTGCATGAGGAAGGTGAAAAAGTGAGAAGAGATCGACGAAAAGCTTAAAAAATCCAGTCGCGACATGAACGGCGACCCAAATTACATGTTCGGCGGTTGCCGATCATGCATTTGGGCAGCCAATCACGCAAAATCTCATATTTCACTTCGGCACATGAACGGCGATCTATTTACATGAATGGCGACCGCCGATCATGCTTTTAGATCGCCGTTCATGTAATTTCTAGGGTTGGCCACGACGCATGGACGGTGACCTAACTGCATGAACGGCGACCGCCGTTCATGCCTTTAGGTCGCCGATCATGAAAAATCTCGGCTTTTGCTATGGTACACAGATGGCGACCTGAGCGCTTGCTCGGCGGTCGCCATCGACGCATTTTAGGTCGCCGATCGTGACTTTTTGGGCGAAAATTGATCCCAATCCCATATCTTTTTGGGTTTGAACAAGATATGTATAAATAGAGGCTTCCAAGACTCAAAAAGGTTCCTTCACATTATTTTCAAGAGAGAAAACGCTGGGAGAACGCAGGGAATAGAGAAAACTTGAAGAGCACTCCAGAAATTGAAGATTGAAGATCACGAGTTTTTGATTTTCATGTTCTTCGTTTCTATGAATTTTTATTTCTCTGTTTTCTTAGAACTTAGCATGATTGGCTAAGTCCTTCGTGGATTCTAGGGTTTTGAAACTTGTTGACATTCATTCAATTGTTTATATGATTTGATTTTCCTGTTCCATTGATGTTTTAATTACTGCTGGGGTTTTCTTTAATTACAAGATATTGGCCATTGATTGTAATTTGAATTGGTAATTTTTGAACCGAGAGGTCTAGGTTATTGATTAAGATGCAGCAGAATTAAATTTGATAGGGCAATTATCCGAGAGGAATTTGAACTGTTAAAGGGTTTTGAAATCTAAGGATTTATCAAGAGTAAAAGTCCTTTTGTGCATCCGAGAGGAGTCACTAGGTCGTGTATTTCCATGTTATGGTTGAGAGTCCGAGAGGGTCGCCTGATAACATTTATGAGATTAACTCACATCTTTGGAAATTAACTTGGAATTGGATTGTATAAATGATTGTTTGATAGTTCTTCAAAGTGGATTACCCTGGAATCCTAGTTTTTCAATAGATTTTCTAAACTTAATAAATTTTATTTACTTGTCATTATTAAATATTGCTTTTCAATATTGCCTAGAAATTAATAACCAAAATCAATTACCGATTTGTCTAGATAGTAGTAAGGTATCTATGTTTTAGTGCTTAGTTATACTTCGATCCTGCAATCTTCGAGATCGTTAAATTATTACTTGCCCTCTGCAGTGGTCTGTACACTTGCAGAATAGCGCGTTGTGAAATGAGCTATCAAGTTTTTGGCGCCGTTGTCGGGGATTGCACAGATTTATAATTAACACTAATTCCGATATTACGCTATTTACTCTAGATTTTAGTTTTACGTATTGTTATTTTATTTTCCAATTTATTTTCTGTGTTGTTCACTGTGTGTTCTCCTGCAGGTAGTATATGCGAACCAGGTCAAAAGGTCCAGCTCTTGAACTTATAGATCCAGAGATCGAGTCTACCTGTCGAAGGAACACTGCACGAAGAAAGTTAGCGTTTCTTATGGCTGACGATCAGGCGACACAGATTGCTGAGCTGCAGAGGCAGATATAAGAGATGAATCTGAGACTTCAGGAGCATCAAGCTCCAGAAGTACCACGACAGCCCACTATAGATGAGATGTACGAGCCGATGACTGATAGGAATCGTAATGCGGACTTTGGACTGAAGGTGAACACACCTAATTTTGAGCTGAAGACTGGTCTAATACACACTGCTCAACAGAACCAGTTTAGGGGATTTCCGTCTGAGGATCCTCATTTGCATGTCCAGAAATTTCTGCTACTCTGTGACACAGTCAAGCAGAATCAGGTGCCAATCGACTACATCAGGCTGCACCTCTTCTCATTCACACTGCATGACAGAGCTCTTTCATGGTATCTGTCACTGAACCGCAGTGAGATCTCATCCTAGGAGGAGCTCTGTAAACTATTCCTGATCCAGTTCTTTCCACCGAGCAAGACCATCCAACTACAGATGCAGATAAGCCAGTTCAGACAGTTCTCGGGGGAAACTCTTTATGAGGCATGGGAGCGTTTCAAGGAGTTGCTTCGCTCCGGCCCATGCCATGGATACACTGAAAGACAACAGGTCTGCTATTTCTATGCGGGACTTGATGAGGAGACTCAGAAGCATGTCAGAGCTTCAGCTGGAGGGTCCATTACTGCTAAACCTCCACATGAAGGACTACAACTGCTGGAAACGATGGCGAAGAGTGAATTTAATTGGCCAGCAGACAGAAAGGAGCACAGGATGATAGCAGCAGTCGATGATACTGGGGACCTAGCTGCTGAAATAAAACTGATGAGACAGGAGGTAGCTGCTCCTACGAAGTCTATGGAGATCCGCCTTGCCAAGTTGGAAAATAATCCGCCTCAGCAGGGATATGAGCAGGGAATCGAGATGCAGATAGAGAATATGAATTATGTGAACTAGAGGAATTTCAACAACAACAGAGGATATCCAACGGGGAACATGATTTATAATCCTAACAACCGGAACCACCCAAATTTCTCCTATGGGAATCCGAACAATGCCTTGCAGCCTCCGCCTGGGTTTGCTGCAAATCAAGGGGTGGCAAATGAACCTAAGGAGCCGAGTATGAGAGAGCTCCTGACTCAGTTCATCTCAGCTTCCAATACCAAGACCACAAAAATGGAGGGAGAAATTTCTCAGCTACAGAATGGTATGGTGGAGATGGGGAAGCACATGAAGCAGATGGACACTCAGATATCTCAGATTGCCAATGTTCTGGGAAATCAGCATACTCCTGGACAATTCCCCAGTAACACTATTGTAAATCCCAAGGACCACTGCAACGCCATCACTACTCGCAGTGGGAAGGGATATGAGGGCCCACCTATGCCTGTCGACACGTCACCCGTGCAACCTGAAGTTGCACAGCCTGCTCCTGTTCTTCCTGCAGAAGAACAGACTCAAAAGAGCAAGGGTACTCGTCCTAAAGACAGTACCACACAAGCCGACCCGATTGCTGTACCTTTTCCTCAGAGGTTTGCTAAGAAACAGAAAGAGGAAAGGTATAAGCTATTTTTGGAGCACATGAAGAAAATCCACATCAATCTTCCCTTAATTGAGGTGGTACAGGAGATCCCTGGGTATATGAAGTTTCTGAAAGACATGGTTACCCAGAAGAAGCCCTTTGGCGCATTTGAGACGGTAAATCTCTTTGAGAAATGCAGCGCCATTATTCAGAAAAAGATGCCGGTTAAGAGATCAAATCCGGGATGTTTCTCGATCACCTGCGTGATTGGAGGGCAGACTTTTGAGAAGGTGCTATGCGATTCAGGGGCCATCATCAATCCGATGCCCCTCTCTATTTTCAAGAGGCTAAGGATCGGAGACATCAAACCGACCACCATCAGACTTCAGATGGCTGACAGGTCGGTGAACTACCCTAAAAGGGTAGTAGAGAATGTGCTAGTGAAGGTAGGGGAATTTATTTTCCCAGCTGATTTTGTGGTCCTAGACATGGCAGAGGACCGAAATATTCCACTCATCCTTGGGAGGCCTTTCCTCAACACTGCTGATGCCCTCATTGATATCAAGAAAGGAGAGCTCATGTTGAGGGTGAACGACGAAAAGATCACTTTCTCCATCTACAAGGCTATGGAGCGCCACGACTCAGATGACTGCTTTGAGGAGTGCGATATGGTTCAGGTTTTGTATCCTTGTGATTCATCTATCATCTCCACTGATTCTTTAGATTATGGGGTACAAAATTGTGTTTATTCTTGTGATGAGCTATATGATGTCTGTGATGAGCTGCTAGAGTCTGTTCTAGCATTAGATGGTGCAGGTGAAAAGAGCAAGTTGGAAAGTGCAAATTTTTTGAAGCTGAGAAGCGAGCAAGAGGAAGAGGAGGCTCGCAAGACGGCCTTGCTGCAAAAAGACACAAAGGAGCCTCCATTGCTGGAACTGAAACCCCTACCGGACCATCTGAGGTATGCCTACTTGGGCGAAAACAATACATATCTGGTAATAGTATCTGCCACTTTATCTACTAGTCAGTTGGATAGATTACTGCGGGTTTTGAGAGACCACCAATCTGCTATTGGGTGGTCGCTATCTGACATAAAGGGTATCAACCCTTCTATTTGCATGCACAGGATTCTACTTGAAGATGGGTACAAGCCTAAGGTGCAGCCGCAGCGAAGGTTAAACCCCATTATGCAGGAGGTGGTGCGAAAAGAGGTGCTGAAACTACTGGACCCTGGCATGATCTATGCCATCTCGGATAGCGAATGGGTGAGACCCACACAAGTGGTGGCCAAAAAGGGAGGTACTACCGTCATCAAGGGCGAGAGTGGCCAGGAGATTGCCCACAGGCCTGTTACGGGCTGGAGGATGTGCATCGACTACAGAGCACTTAACAGTGCTACTCGTAAGGACCACTTCTCTCTCCCTTTTATTGATCAGATGCTGGATAGGTTAGCGGGGTATGATTTTTACTGCTTTTTAGATGGTTATTCTGGATATAACCAAATAGCGATAGCCCCCGAGGACCAGCATAAATCTGCTTTTACTTGTCCTTATGGAATTTTTGCATACAGACGCATGTCATTTGGTTTTATGTAATGCCCCTGCTACATTCCAGAGATGCATGATGTCTATATTTAGTGGGCTAGTTGGAAACATTATGGAAGTTTTTATGGATGATTTTTCTGTGTTTGGTCATTCATTTGATAACTGTTTAGAAAACCTGATTACTGTTCTGCAGCACTGTCAAGAGACTAACCTGGTTTTAAATTGGGAAAAATGTCATTTTATGGTGCGAGAGGGCATTGTCCTCGGTCACAAAGTCTCTGCTGCAGGTTTAGAGGTAGATCGTGCCAAGATTGTGGCGATCTCAAAGCTGCCACCCCCCACCAATGAGAAGTCGGTGAGGAGCTTTTTGGGTCATGCAGGCTTCTACCGGAGGTTTATAAGGGAGTTTTCTAAAATCACTAAACCTCTGAGTTCTCTACTTATGAAGGATGCAAAATTCGTTTTTGATGAACACTGTTTGCAGGCCTTTGAGAAGCTGAAGCTGGCCCTCACAACCCCTCTAGTACTTATCTCACCAGACTGGCAAGAGCCCTTCGTCCTGATGTGCGACGCCAGCGATACTGCAGTTGGGGCTGCCCTGGGTCAGACAAGGAACAAGATTTTCAGAGTCATTCACTACGCCAGCAAGACTTTGGATGAAGCCCAGGTCAATTACACTACCACTGAAAAGGAGCTTCTAGCAGTAGTGTTTGCCAAAGGCACTTGCAGAATAGCGCGTTGTACACTTGCAGAATAGCACGTTGTGAAACGAGCTATCAGTTATGTCAAAGGCACGGCAGGACAAAGGGTTTTCCTACCAGCGAAAGGAAACTTGGAGTTAACTGCATATTGCGATTCGGACTGGGGGGTGTCACCTTACCCGACGATCGCGAAGTGGATATGTTATCACATTCGGGGGAGCGCCCATCTCGTGGCGCACCAAGAAACAAGGGGTTGTGTCACGATCATCAGCCGAGGCCGAATATAGAGCAATGGCAGCGACTGTAAGCGAAGTGATTTGGCTACGATGGCTTGTCAAGGAACTAGAGGCAGCACAGCAGACTCCAACTCGGTTGTTTTGTGACAACCAAGCAGCTAGACACATTGCCAAGAATCCGGTCTACCATGAGAGGACTAAACATGTCGAGATGGATTGCTACTTTGTTTGAGAGAGGGTAGAATCGAAAGAAGTTGAGCCACGAGAGATATCTACATCGGAGCAAGTCGCGGACATGTTAACGAAACTCCTCGGAGCCGATCAGCTACATTACTTATCCGCCAAGTTGGGAGTTTGAAATCTTCACTCGCCAACTTGAGGGGGGTGTTGAGATTTATGATATCTCACCATATCATAAAATATATATTAGAGGATTTTTCTTATATGTTTGTATATATCTTGCAGATTTCTTTTTCCTAGTTTATAGGGTTTTCCATGCAAACCCTAGATTATGTACTCTATATATATGTTCAGCACACTTTCGTGCAGTGTGAATATATGAAAATAATTCCCCAAGCCGTTTTCTTCACTCACAACATATCCATCTTTGAGATTTCTTTTTAAGAGAAAAATCTTATTGAATATCTTTTTTTTTCTTTCTTTTTTTTCAATTCGAAAAGAATATATATGAATGTTGAATTATCCATCATAGAGAAGGTTTCTTGTTTGACCGTTTCACAAATTTTAACAATAAATACATATCGTTTAAATTGAGTAAATACAGAAGTTTTCAGTAGCATTATTTATAATAATGAAATATAACATTTATAAGAATCGATTCACAAATTAAAAACCATACGATAGTCAAACAGAGTCTTTGCTTATATTATAACAATGACAAGGTGAAGAAATTTATGTTCCTGCAATTACACGTCCGGTAACAAGTTTATGAGCAGTCAAAAAGAATAAGGTAAGGAAGCCTTGGCCTCAACTTTCTTACAAATTCTATTCAGATTTACATATCTTGCTTATTATATACACTCTCTTCTATAGGCTGTCAATGAAAACTGATGATATACATGCATGGATTCTTCATCCTTCACCAACCAGTCCATGCTCTGTCACATAATACACAACATCCACTGCAACATCTCAAATCCCTCCCTAAATCAAAATTTGTTTGACCAGGATAACAAATTTACCTTTATGCATTCAGCTAAATCTTTATCTTTATTTTGTGCATGAATCTGCATAGTCAAGGTATGACATTCATCAACAAAAACTCAAATCATGAACATAATGTCGAAACTCACGACTCTTACGAGAAAAATGAAGACACTACCTCTGCGGCCATGTGGCAGGAAGCATCTTGATTTGTTGCAATTTAAGCAATAACAACAAGTCCAGCTGCTACAGTCGATGGCGAGTAGCAAAGCTGTCGGTGGCTCATCAGTGTGCGTACGCCTATGCATTTGGCTGTCTTCTCCACATTCTCGTTAGCTCTTGCTGCTTTAAGGTAGAACCTGGCCAAATTCAAAACTCAGAAAAGCCTTCTTACTAGTTCTCATTCGCTAACAAGATATATACGAAGAAAATTGAACAAGATATGCATCTAAAAATGAGAGAAGCAAAATACATACCAGAGGAAGTTATACAATGTGGGAAGGAAGCATCGGAAGTTGAGGACCTCCTGCACCAGCCACTCCATTGCCACCACCTCAAAACGGGCATACACAGTTCTTCCCACGTAAAATGACTTCTTCCGTATACTGATAATGATTTTGTGCTTGTTAGAGTTCTATAACAATGCTGAATCAAAGCTAGCTTTTCTTGTTCCAAAAAAAAATATAGTCTTGCTGATATTATTGTTAGTAAACAAAACATTTTTGTCCAAGTTGTAGTAGAATCTTCTCATATGCATCAATCACATCCAACTGCATAGACCTTCAGCCAGATTAAAAATGAAAATCCCACATTACGGTTTTGTCTTGAGTAGTAATATATTGATAGTATTCTGAAACCAGAGCAGCAATGAGAATAGAAGAATGATCACATAGACCATACACGGTAAAAAATGAGTAAAAATATAAACAGGCATTTCCAGAATTATGTGGGAAAATTATAGCCTAACGTTGTTAATACATACAACTAAAATGAGGCATAGAATCATACGCATAGATTACCACTTATCTTGGTGGCTCCTAAACATTTCTCTTCCCATAAACTATGATCACATTTTCTAACAGTGATGCCCCTTATTACCGTCACGGTGATATATTCATAAAATGTTATTATTTGGTGGAAGTTCAGTTACTTGAATGGCTATTATTTCATCATTGATTATTAATGTCGTATGTTACATTCTTCTTGAACGAACAATGCTCTGGTTGATCTAATAGCAAGGAAATGAATCAATGATCTATCTATAGTTTAGAAAGTGCTTCCCAGTCTGGCCCAATCTACATGACTAATATTAACCTGTGAATTATGGTGACCGTACGTCCTAATAAATGTGAAAACGAACATATTACATCATTACCAGTTGTTGGGTTGATTTTCTTCGATTCTGGTAGCTAAACTAAGGCACGCGATGCCAGCAATCTGAAGATTTTTCACAGTTTTGAAGTATCCTTTACTCAGAAATCTGTCAAGAAGATTAACTCCCAGAAACATGGTTTCCTGCTGAAGCTCCGTGTTGGTAGTTTGCTGCATAGTTAAGTCCAGGATTAAAAATTAAACATCACTCCTGATCTTTTAAAAATGTTACTCACCATTCAATTTCTTTGAGTTCCGTATAGAAAGACAAAATGTTAATCGAAAAATATTTTATAAGTTGTCGGTTATTGAAAAGAATATTAGAAAACAAATTTATGGACGGAAATTCCTATGAACAGTAGATTTTAGTCCTATACACCTTATGGACCACATACAAACAGGGTGTCTCGTGTTAAATGGTATAGATAGACATACTAGGAAATAGAGAATGATTTGATTTGAATTTCTGTTTTTGCTTGATAATAAACATGTGTACAATGGACCCTTTAAATAGGGTGAGTGTAAGCAAAATATGGAAATACAAATTAAGGATTTGATTTGATTCTTGATTGATGATTTTTCTCCATCTTTGATCTTTTCCATTTCCAACACTCCCCCTCAAGTTAAGTATCGAAATTTCCGATTCTTAACTTGCCCAGAATCTCAGTGAAGTTCTTGGAGTCCACTGCTTTAGTTCGGATATCAGCAAGTTGATCTTTCGACGAGACAAACGGTAATGCAATGGTGTCGTTCTCAATGTTCTCCTTTATGAAATGCCGATCTACCTCCACATGTTTTGTACGGTCATGTTGGACTGGATTGCTTGAGATGCTTATAGCTGCTTTGTTGTCACAGAAGAGTCGACATGTTTTTCCAAAAAAAAGTCCCAACTCTTTCATCAGCTTCTTTATCCAGAGTATCTCTGTTACTCCACCTTTGATACCTCTAAATTCAGCTTCAGCACTAGACAAAGCAACGACCTTTTGCTTCTTACTTCTCCATGAAACAAGGTTTCCTCCAACCAGAACAAAATAGCCAGCAGTGGATCTTCTATCTATTGGATTTCCAGCCCAATCTGCATCTGTATATGCTTGAATCTCAAGGTTATCTGACTTTTTGAAGAAAACTCCATAATCAAAAGTACCCTTAAGGTATTTGACTATCCTTTGTGCGGCTTTGAGATGCTCAGCTTGAGGATGGTGCATGAATTGGCTCACAATGCTCACTGCATATGATATATCGGGACGAGTGTGGGAGAGATAGATGAGACGCCCTACAAGCCGTTGATACTGACCCCGATCGACCATCTCATCTTCTTTCCTGATTTGAAGTCCATGATTGACTGCTATGGGAGTCGTGGCCGGTTTACAGTCTAGACATCCAGCTTCCATAATGAGGTCAAGGGTATATTTCTTCTGGTTGATGAATATACCTTGTCTTGATCTGAGAACCTCAATATCCAGGAAGTAATTTAACCTTCCCAGATCCTTCATTTCAAACTCCTTGAATAGGCTTGCTTTTAACTTGCCAATTTCTTCTGTGTCGTCTCCTGTTAGGATCATATCATCAACATAAATGATCAGACATGTTAGAAGACTTCCTCTTTGTTTGATGAAGAGTGTGTGATCAGAATTGCTTTGTTGAAAACCAAGTTTTTTCATAACCGCAGTGAACCTTCCAAACCAGCCTCTCGGGGATTGTTTGAGGCCATATAGGGTTTTCTGAAGTCTGCAGACTTCATTTTCTTTGAAATCATGGGAGAAACCGGGAGGAGGTAGCATATAGACTTCTTCTTTCAGATCTCCATGGAGGAAGGCATTTGTAACGTTAAACTGATGGAGTGCACAATCATTGGATGCGGCAACTGACAGCAATACTCTGACTGTATTCATCTTGGCTACTGGGGAAAAAGTTTCTGCATAGTCGATCCCATAAGTCTGAGTGTATCCTTTAGCTACTAGTCTCGCTTTGTATCGTTCAATAGAGCCATCAGATTTCCTCTTGATGGTAAAAACCCATCTACAACCAATCGGCCTTTTTCCCTCAGGTAATGGAATCTTTTCATAAGTGTTTGTTCTGGCTAGGGCATCCATTTCCTTCTGAATTACTTCTCTCCAATGAGGTATTTTCATTGCTTCTTCTTCTGATGGAGGGATGTCTTCAGTGTATAATGACTTCTCATAAGATGTAGCTTCTTTGGAGTGATTAAGCTTTGCCATCCGATGGGGTATCTACTGTTCCTTCCTTCTCTTTCTGGTGAATATCGTTTAGGAGGAACGCCTCTTGTACTCCGCGGAGGGAGTATATATTGCCCTTGTATGATAGCTTCCTCGGGTTCCTGCAAGTTAGTTCCCTCGAGTTCCGTTGGTCTTAATTGTATATCAGGAGACACAGTAGGAGTATGAGAGGAGGAATTACCATTGCCACTATTGTCATGGGATATCAGGGTGTCAGAGTTTCTTGGTGATGACACTTCAAGTCTGGATTGTATTGGATCAGAGATAAGATCAGGGTCAGGATCACCAGGGAACTCGGCAAGCCAGCTTAGTGGGTCTATGTTGTTCTCCCCCTGACCACTAGGTTGGCTACGATAGAAAAACTCTGTTTCAAGGAAGGTACAGTGTATGGTAGTAATGATCTATTGGGTTTTAGGGTTGTAGCAACGATAGCCCTTCTGGTTTACCCCATATCCTACGAATACGCATTTCTCAGCACATGGTGCAAATTTAGTTCTTTCGTGTTTTGGAATGTGGACAAACACAGAGCAACCAAAAACCCGGGGTTCAAGAGTAAGCGCGGAAGGAATGGTGACAAACGAGGATAAGAATTGTAAAGGAGTTTGGAGGTTTAGTATTTTAGTAGGTAGTATATTCAGAAGGAAGACACTGGTTGCGACAGCCTCAGGCCAGAAAGTGGTAGGAACACCTGAGTCTAGCATAATTGAGCGTGTCATTTCTAAAAGGATTCTGTTTTTTCGCTCTACAACCCCATTCTATTCCGGAGTGTAAGAGCAGGATGTTTGGTGTAAGATTCCCTTTTGTTGGCAAAAACTACCCATGGAATTGTTAATAAATTCACCCCCATCGTCAGATCGGAGTATTTGGATATGTTTATGAAACTGAGTTTGTACCATGGCATAAAAGTTGACAAATTTCTCGAAAATTTGGGACTTATTTTCTAAAAAATATATCCAGGTCATTCTAGAACAATCATCCACAAAAAGAAGGAAGTATTTAAAACGATTCCCACCCAAATTTGGAGCAGGACCCCAGACATCAGAATGCACAAGTGAAAAAATTTCATCCACCCTTTTATTTTTTGGTTAAAAGGAGTGTCTATGGCTTTTGGCCATCACACAGGTGTCACAAGAAATTATAGAGTTCTTAACTAAACTAGGAAACAAAAGTTTAAATACTGTTTGGAGGGATGTCCTAAACGCCTATGCCATAGCCAAAGTGTATTGTTACCAGATCCATGAGTAAGTAGTGCAGCCCCGTCCTGATCCACCTCATCAACACAATACAGTTCTTTCTTTTCAGTGCCACGCCCAATGATCCTCTTCGTCCTGATATCCTGCAATATGCAAAATGAGGGATTTATGAGGAGGGTGCAATTTAGCTCACGGGTAATATGGCTAATGGACAACAGTTTGTGAGATAAAGAAGGAACAAACAAACAGTTGGATAAACACAAAGTTGGCGAAATTCGCACTGTTCCAGATCCGGCAACAATTACTAAATCCCCATTGGCAGTTTGAATATGAGTTTTTTTAGATTTAGACAGACTCAAAAAATCAGTCTTATCATTGGACATTGTGTCTGTAGCCCCACAGTCAAATATCCATCCCCGGGAACCCTTATTATGGACTAAAGTCGTTTCATGTTTTTTATTTGGTAAAGAAATGCAATTAAGGGAACAGGGGGGCTCAAAATTAAGACCAAATAGACTCGAGGGACTAAAATGCAAATTCGAAGGACCCAATTGTAATAAGGAAGAAATTAAGGTGTTTTTAGGGTTTGATATCTCAAACCCTCTACCTCCTTCGTCAATTGAATCCGCCGCAAGCCACCCTCCGCAGCCGGTCGTCGTTGTGCGGCGCGCCACCGCCGCCGTGCTCTGTGCCGTCGCCGGTGCGCGGCGCGCCGCCGCCGCCGTGCTCTGCGCCGTCGCCGCTGGAGCATCGATCGCGGGTTCAACTCCCGCTGCCACTATGCTGCGCGCTGCCGCGGCTGTTGCGGTATCGACTCCCGTCGCCGCTGGCTGGGCGTGCCGACTCCCGTCGCCACCGATTGCAACATGCCCCTTGCTCGCTGTTTGTCGATTTTCATCCCACCACTCCAGAAATCCTACGATCTGGAAACATTGATCGCGTGTGTGTTTCCTCATTCCACAATGAGAGCATACGAGTTTGCTTCTGTGAATTTTTGCCTTGGAAGGGGGGATTTTCCGGCTGTGTTCGCGGGCAGCAAAACCAGTGCCGATCTGCAACTCGGGCCGAAGGGATTGCGGTTCCATGATCTGTCGACGTGCAATTTCCCGGCGGACCCTGGAGAAGGCAGCTTCCGGCGCTGGCAGCGGCTGATCCTTCAAGATGTCGCGTCTGATTTCGTCCACCTTCTGGTCAAGTCCGGAGAGGAACTGGAACAGCCTTCTCTGTGAGAGAATTTCTTGGTACAATCGAATCCCTTTCTCACAACAATTAAACGGATTTGGTTCCCGTTGATCAATATTGAGCCAAATTCCCTGTAATTCTGCCCAATATGCTTCAATGGTTCTTTCGCCTTGTGTGATTTTGTTGGCTTTCACTTCCAAGTCGTATGTTTGCAGGGGATCGGAAGTGGTGCCATATGTGATGGCGAGACTATCCCAGATGGCCTTTGATGTTGAATGTTGTGCGAAACTGGAAACCAATTTGGTTTCCATGTTGTTGAGTATCCAGGCGAAGACCGTGAGGTCGTCCATTTCCCATTGGGCGAAACCGGCTTCTCCTTGTTTTGGTAGGGCTGGATCGTGGGTAATATGTTTCAGTTTACCCTTGCTGCCAATTGAGACTTTCATTAACCTGGACCAAATTGGATAGTTATTGTCATCCAATTTGAATCCGAGGCTAATATTTTCGGCTTGTCTGGTAACTTGTGTTGTGAAGTTTGTAGTTTCTTTTCCGTCTGACATGATGCTTGATCTGATTCAGGATGGTTTGGAAGGATGGAGGAAGGGTTTGAAATTTGCCTTGGTTGGTGCTGGAAGGTTGGGATTGGTACAGGCGATGATGAGTTTTTCTCTGAGCCAAATTTGTGGTTTTTCGAAAAAACTTCAGAGTCAGGATTTTATTCCTGCTCTGATACCATGTTAAATGGTATAGATAGACATACTAGGAAATAGAGAATGATTTGATTTGAATTTCTGTTTTTGCTTGATAATAAACATGTGTACAATGGACCCTTTAAATAGGGTGAGTGTAAGCAAAATATGGAAATACAAATTAAGGATTTGATTTGATTCTTGATTGATGATTTTTCTCCATCTTTGATCTTTTCCATTTCCAACATCTCGGACTAGTGCTTCACGGTAAACGTGGCACAAAGCTATTAGCAAAACAATATGCAGAAACTCGTATATTCATGCATTGAGTTTTGATCAGTAATTCAGTACTACTTCTACATGCAGCACAACTTAAAAAAAACGACAACATTTGAGAACTTTGGTATAGTAATATAGCAGTGACCAAAAAGTCAAAACTGCTGCATATCCCCAGCGTATCATACATACAACCAAAAAATTCTATAGCAGGGAAACCGCCCAATTAAGAAAGTAGCATAACCTTTTTTTTTTTTTTTTTTAAAATTAATCTTAGTACTGGTATTAAGGATTTGCGTGCGCATTCTAGCTCTCAAGCTTTCTATTATTCTTTATACTGATATAGTGATAATCATAATCCTTACCAATTCTATAGAGTAATTTTGCGAAAAGGTTAAACGACAGAAGAAGAATTAAGAAGGGAGAAAATAATATGCACTGACCTTGACAATCCAGTGGACCATTTGCAAGCGTTCATGTCCGTATGCAGTATATTTACAGTATTCGTCTGCATAATCGTGCACATATTTTTGCTTCTTCCTCTCTCTCCTCCTCCTCAACATCCTGAAGCTTTCTTCGTCTTCCAATTTCTAATGCACATGCAATTGCGAGATATGTAATCAGAATAGTGACACAATTTTTACATTTTATTTTAATGGAAAAGCAAGGGCCACCTTTTAATTCGCTCTCAGCCTCTAGTAATTATAAGTAGAATGTCTCTAGTGCTTACTATGTATAAAACTATTCATATAACTTTAGGCATGCATTTAAAATATGTAAATGGTTCAGAAGATCAACTTTTATGTCCACTTTATCCAGAATATATAATTTGTGACTGTATTGAATCAACAAAAAAAAAAAAAAAAAAAAAACGATTAAAACATAAACTATAAATGAAAGAGACAAATTTTAAATTAATCGAAATGGCAAAAAGTCGTTTCAGAAGAAATACCATCTATATTCGCTGTCATAAATATCTATTGTATATGAAAAGAAAATTATTCGAAACTTACATTTATATCGTCCGAATTATGATCATCATAGTCTTTTAAGGCAAATGTCGATCTGCAGAACTCCTGTTTAAACTGCCTGAATAGTTCAAAAGTAGCCGAAAAACTCTTATCTCCGAACGATTTCTCGGAAAACTGACTTCCGGAACTGTAACTCCAGATTGACGATGTATAGTCGGAACTTTCGAATTCCGAATCCGAAATACCATGGAAAATCCCCGATGACGAGGAATTGAGCTCCTCTTCTTCATCTACTTCTTCACTATTGTAAGCAACGCCACCGTTGGAGAACTGCTCCGAGCATGCCAAATCGAAGTCGAACGCGACGAGATTCGAAGGTCGGGTTTCTTCAGACGCAGCTTGGTCACTACTGATTTTGGTCTCCGCCCAATGGAGTGATACGTCGCCGATTTTGGCTGAATTATCCTTTTTAACTTCGGAATCTGTAATTTCTTCGCAGCAAATGTCGTTAACACCAGGAATCTCCATTACGACCTCGCTTTGAGAAGTTCCGAGAGCGCTCTCATTTTCAATCACCTTCGCGTCGTCCACCGAAAAACTAAACCGCGAAGCGCTAGAAACGTCAGATTTGGTAACTTCGTCTCCCTCAACTTCTAATTCCTCAGCATTCAAGCCTCTGTTTACTCCCGAGCACGACTCCACGCACGAAATCTCCGATGACTCCGCCGCTTCATCATGATTTTTGCGTACATCCTTAAATCTCCTCCTGCAATATGATCTAGTAACAATTCTACCAAACTTATTTCCAATTTCCGGTGGATTCAGGTTACTCACCGAGGCGATGCTAGAGTCACAGGATATCTCACCTACTGTTGCAACATGTGAATCGTTAGTGGAAACTGCGACAACAGGTGAGATGCGAAGCCGACGCCGGCGAGAGAGCTGCGAACGGAATTGCTTCCGCCTGAAACAGAGTTGCTGATCCTCCACATCTGAAACAAGTCCAGAAACTAGCTTACGCTTCATTGCTGAAGGAAGGAAAAAATCACCGCCTCAATAATGACGTAATCGAATCAGGAAATTTCGTCAGTGTGTGTGGAAGTGGGAACTGCGTGAGACGGTTAGGAAATGTTGAGAAGCACAGAGGGAATTTGGATCCTCTGTGCATATAGGCACACAGCAGGAGGAGTGTTACACATAAAAATAAAATATTAATATATAGTATAAGTCAATAAAATATTAAATAAATTAAAACTTATAGTTTAAAAGTGCACAGCACTTTCTGTTGTGCCTATATGTACAACAAAGGATCCAAATCCACTGTTTGTAGTGGTGAGTAGATGTTTATATGCTATGCTAAAAAAAACTCTATAATAAGAATTTTAATTTTATATTATTAAATTTTGAAATTTTATTAATTTTATGTTGTCGTCCTACTTTATTACAATTCTAAAAAATTTTAATAACTTTCTTATAAAACCTCTCTTTCGTTAATATCGTTCAAATAGAGAAATACTCCCTCCGTCCCGGCTGAATTGTCCCGTGTTGACTGGGCACAATAACCAAGGAGTGTGAGTGTAAAGTAAGTTGAGTGGAATTAATATTTTATTGTTGAGTGTGAAAAAGTTGTCTTTTTAAGTAATGGGACAATTGAGGTGGGACGGACGAAAAAGGAAAGTGGGACAATTGAGGTGGGACTAGGGGTGGTAATTTTTGATCCAATCCGATAATCCGACACGAATCCGCACGATAATAACGGATACGTATTGAGGCTTATCGGATCGACACGATAAGGACACAAAAAAATCGAATTGGATTCGGATTGAATACGGATCGGATTGGATAATTCATTAAACGGATCAGATTCGGATCGGATATGGATATCCGTTAATAAATTAGTAAAAATTATTTATTTTTTAAATATAATAATTAATTAATTGATTTTGATATATTAATATAGATTTAAAGTTCTTTAAAAAACTCAAATCTCTTAGTTCTTCATTGTTCGTGTCTCATTTAATTAATTCACCATAAAAAAAATGTATTTATTTATCTATTAATTATATTTTTTTAATATTTATTTTCTTCTACTATCAAATTTAATAACTTTCTTTTTTTTTCTCAACTTCAAGTTTTCAATTAAGTTGTATCAACGAATTAACTAAAAGGTGAGATCTTAAATTTTAATGTTGATGAAAGTATTGTAGATTCTCATTCATTGTCTTAACTCTTTCAATTTCACCATGATAGATTAAAAGTATTTATTATAATTTATTTTATTTGTTATAAATCTTAAAGTTTTAATTAATATTTTTCTCCCACAAAATTATAAGTGGAGTATTGACGACTAAGGTAAAAGATTGATTAGTATTTATAAATGAGCATGTTTGACCACTAGAATTGGAATTTAAGATTTATCTATGTATCTTCGGATATTTGATTGAGGATTTTAGTTTCAAATAAAGTTGCAGTTTTATTTATTTATCAAACACATTATTTAAACAATCAAATATGAATATTTTTGTATTATCTTATCAAATTTTTATTGGATTATAATTGTATTTATTGAAACGGATTCTTATTGAATTAATCCGATTTGGATTCTTATCGGATCGAACACATAACGGATCATTCGGATTGGATACTTATTGGATCCTTAATGGATACGGATCGGATTCGGATACGGATTTTGATTTTTCTTAACGGATCGGATACGGATTTGACCTTAACGAATCGGATCGATAACGGATTGACACGATAAGGATCCGATCCGCACGAATTGTCACCCCTAGGTGGGACGGAGGGAGTATAAACTCCACGATTCCACACTATATGGATTGAAAGTGGATGCTAGATACGATATACAAGGTTGTAAAGTTCGTTATGCGCCTATTGTGCGCCGAGAGATCGCCTAGCGCTTAGGCGTTTTATTCGGTGCCTAGGCGGGGCCTAGTCGGCACCTAAAAATAATAAAAATTATATTTTTTTATTAATTTTTTAATATTCCCTCCGTCCCTTGGCATTAGTCTCATTTGCTTTTGGCACAGTTACCAATGTTTGTGAGTGTAGTGGAGTTAATATTTTATTGGTGTGAGAAGATTTTTTTCCATATTAGGAAATGAGACTAATAAGTTGGGACAAACGAAAAAGGAATATGGGACTAATGCAAAGGGACGGAGGGAGTATTAAATTTCAATTTTTAATATATTTTGATTTTTGTCTTTAATCTAATACATCCTCTATTTTCTTTAATTCCAACCACTAATAAGACTTTAAATGCTTTTTGTAACATGTGCCTTTTTTCTCTGAAAATGTGCTTCTCTCTCTCATCATCACTTCTTGTTATCCTCTCCCGACTCCATTTTTGTATGAAAAGGAGCTCAAAAAATTTGCAGACGACTTATATTCCTTTTATCTTCCTCCTTTATCTTCTTTGCTAAGTCCATGGTAAAAAACCAGTTGAAAAGAACAAGCTTCCACCTCGACTCTCAACATTCAGGCCAAGATCCAACAATTTCTTGCTTGCCGACCGTGGAATGAAGCTGCGGAGAGGTTTTCGGCACGGCCAATGGCCGACTAGCGCAAATCCACCGATTAAGCGGCCGCTCCAACCGCATTTTACAACCATGACGATATAACAAGTGACTCTTTGGAATCGGAATAACATTAGAGGTGAAAAGTGTTATACTCCCTCCGTCCCGGCTGAATTATCCCAGTGACTTTGGGCACAATAACCAAGGAGTGTGAGTGTAAAGTAAGTTGAGTGGAATTAATATTTTATTGTTGAGTGTGAAAAAGTTGTCTTTTTAAGTAATGAGACAATTGAGGTGGGACGGACGAAAAAGGAAAGTAGAACAATTGAGGTGGGACGGAGGGAGTACTTAAATGTCTGTTCTCAAATCAAATATAATGATTGATTAGAAGTGATTACATCTTACTATAAACTAGGATCAGGGGCGGAGGCACGTTGGGGCTCGGGGGTTGGCCGACCCCACGATCCCGCCCCCTTTATATGTTTTTTTAGAATTTTAATTTTTATAGTCTTTTTATCTTATTTTATTAGTCTCACTTACTTTTTTGTTTGTCTTATTTATTAGTCTCATTTCTTAAAATTATAATTTTTTCACACTCACTAATAAATTATTAATTCCACTACACTCACAAATATTGATTATCGTGTCATTTTTGTTTGGGACTATTAATATGGGACGAAGGAAGCATATAATAATTAGTCATGTTTGTATATTTTATTTTTATTTATTATTATATTTCTTTAATTAATTTATTCGTAATTAATAATTAACTGTTTTTACATGATATTTGAATAAATTAAAATTATGAAAGAAATACATTTATGAAATATGAATATCATTAAATTAGTTAGTATTAAAAACTTATTTATTTTATGGTTAAGAAATGAATAATATATGTCTTTATTAAATGATTGTGAAAGATATATATATATATATATATATATATATATATATATATATATAATTGTTTATTACAATGATTTGTATTCTTTTATGATATTAGTGAAATATAATGAGATCTTGTTTCACATATATTGCTCAATTCTTAATAAATTATGTACAATATATAGGATTTAAAATACAATATTAGCAAAATTAAAAATTATTTAATTCTTCAGTATTATGACTCAGTCTAAGTAAGTGAGTTTTACTTGAATATTTCAAACCTTTTAATTTAGTGCTATTTTTAGTTGTGAATTGTAGTTATTGTTTGATTTTATTGATTATTATAAATTTATTTATTTAATTCTTCGACTGGTTGTACGAACGGTTCTGGACTTAATACTTCAGCAACTGGCACTTCTATCATATAGAAGTCCTTTTGCACAATCTGATTCTCTGAAATTGGATGTGGATCTGGGACTGGTCCCTCGGCATGTTGTGCATCTTCAGCCCGTGACTCTTCAAGAACTGGTGTGATGACATCATCAGTTCCTTGATCTCCAGTTTTCGTTTCGTCAGTTCCTAACTCGTCAGTTAGGTCTTCATGGTCTGCCACTTTCTTTGTGTGTGGAGCTTTTTCTTCAAGACCAAAATCTCCAGGTTATTGGATTCCCCCTTAATTTGTGTTATCATTTAGGAAATAGAATCCAAAGCCTCAACAAGTTCATTTGCATCACTTACCCTCTCAGTTGTTTGAGCACTAGCTGAGGAAACTAGTTGTGAAGAGAATTCATTCACATATCTAGTTAGATCAACTGGTTCATGATTAGACTCTTTATGACCCAGTTGTTCATTGACATCATTGATCTCATGAAACTCTTCACCCAGTTCTTTCATGGTTCTGCGCACTAAAGTAGCTTCATAAAAAATAACATTACATGTTATTTCAACAAGTCTGGTAGTCTTGTCCAGTACCATGTATCCTTTATGAGAAGGATGTCCATATCCTAGGAACACACCCTCATCAACTTTATGAGAAAAGACATATAACTTTGACTTTCCATTGTTATGAATATAACATGGAGAACCAGAAGCACGAAGATGACCTATAGAAAGCTTATGACCATGATATATTTCGTAGGGAGTTTTATGAAGACGATCGTTGATGTCGCTTCTGTTCTGTGTGTAGCAAGCTACGATTACAGCTTGTTGGTCCCAGATCAGAGTACGAAATAATATGCAGCGGAAGTATAAGAACAGTTATTTGCACTCTTAAAGCGGCAATTCAGTTTCAAACTGTAGACTCAGTTTGAATCAACAGTTCAAAAAGGCAGTTTGTGTTAGCCAACAGTTTTAGGTGCCCAGCTTTTCAGCTCAGCAGTAGTTTCTTCTTCTTGCTTTCTTTTCAGCTCAGCTGTAGTTTCTTCTTCTTGCCTCTTTCTTTCGGCTTCTTCGGCCTCTTGCCTTGCCCTTTCAGCAGCCTCGGCCTCAATCCTTGCTTTCTCAGCGGCTGCTACTGTAGCTTCGGCTGCTAGTCGTTATTTCTCTACTGCTGCTTCTTGCGCTCTCTTGAGCTTAGCAACTTCAATTCTCTTTCGCTCAGCTTCCTGATCCAATCTCTGCAATTCCGCTTCCTCTTCTTGTGCTCGTATAGCTTTCTTCTCAGAATATGTTTTCACACATTGGCAACGGTGTAGGAATTTGAGTTGCAGAAAGAAATTGGATAGTGCTCGTTTGCAGACAAGTTCCAGTGCTCTCTCGGCAGTTGTTGCAAGAGTTATTGCATGAGAAAGTTGGATCGCCTGAGCTAAGGCTTCTTCATCTTCTTTCCTCAGCCTCTCTTCCTTCTCTCTTCTCAACCTCTCAAGCTATTTTGCTTTTGCCTCTTCAAGCTCCAAGAGGTTCTCCTGGAACTCTTCGACTTTTGCATTTAGTTTCAGTTGAAGAACCTGCAACTTTAGAAGACCAGCATGATTTTCATCAATCATGCGCAAAATGTATTCTAGGAAGGTTTCTTCGGGTTCTGTTGTGGCAGTTTCTGGAAGTCGCAGTGCTTCAGCCACAGTTTTTTCAAGTGGTTGTTGCGTGACAGTTCCTTGAAGAGTTTGTCCTTTAGTGACAGCTTCTTGTATTGGAAGTTCTTGCACTGAGCTACTGGAGGATTCTGATGGGGTGAAGGGTTCTCGAAGAAGAGAATCTGGCCTTGGATTATCACTCTCCTCTGAGTTCATTGGGTTTCGAATATCCCAGATGTTCACCTGTTGTTCCTCAACAGTCTGCTTGCCCTTTTTGTGCCTGCTTAATTCTTCCTCGGAGATGTCTTCAAGCACCAACTTCCTTTTCTTCTTCTTCTTCTTTCCATGTTCTTCTCAGGTCTTCTTTCCTTTGGTGGGTGATGAACTGGACACTTCATCAACGTCTATCACCATCTGATCAACATCATCCCTCTTGGAATTGTCATCACCATCATCATCGTCGTTTTCACCTTTTGTGAAACGGTATACTGGATTTCTTTGTGGGATAAAATCGGATGGCAACAGATCTTCCCCCTCATCATGAAGACCTATCATTTTCTCAATGAGATAACTGACTTTCAAGCCAAATCCAACATCGGACTTGAATTTCTGGGTTTCTCTGATGCTTTTGTTCTTTTTGGCATTCTCCGGAAGTCGCCCAAAAATGTATTCCGCCCAGTTTCCTCATGGGCCATCATCCAAAACCATCATCACAGAATACTTTGGCTGGCTCAGTTCGGAGAACGATCCAGCCCCACAGTAGAGCATGCGAAGAGCTATCTCGCTTAGAGTTTTGTAAAAGGGCTTCAGGTCGGAAACCCTTGTGGCAGCTTTAAAACCTTCTTTGGGGTCTGCCTTCTTCTATTTTTTCCAGTGTTTCTTCATCATTGTCTCTTTACCATCGTCCATATAACTGGCAATATTGACACCCGTCTTGGGTAGATGAAGAAATTCAGCAACAAGATAAGCATTTACAAGAATTAGATCCTTGTTCACCTTCGTCTTGAAGAATCTGTCGTCCTTGTCGACGATCGCATTTTCATAGAACTATGCGATGCGATGGGACTTGAAACTGATGGGTTTTGTATACTGAAATCATTTATTATAATGAGTATACAACGGTTTATTTCTCCTATCTGTTAACAATCTTACATGTATGAACAATGGTATCCTCTTGTCTCACCGATAGGGACGATCATACGGCGTGTTGTAGATCGCAAAAGACAGTATGATCACTTGACCTAGTGAGACATAAATCTGATCACAGCTGAGACAACGTATGAGGATATGTCTGTCCGGATGGCTGCGGCATTGTCGGAATAAGTAATCTGTCTTGGTTACTTGACATGCTGGTACG